>JAXIVJ010001459.1:0-82500 GCA_036785665.1 Chirona hameri | reverse complement strand
GTGCCGTGTGCCGTGTGCCGTGATCCGTTTGCCGTGTGCCGCGATCCGTGTGCCGGGTGCCGGGTGCCGTGTGTATGCCGCGTGTGCGTGTGCGTGTAGGTGTGCGTGTACGCGTGCGCGTGCGCGTATGCGTGTGCGTTTGCGTGTGCGTGTGTGTGTAGGAACTACCCAGGAAAACAACAGCTGATCTACCTAAGCGAAATCCACGGGGTTTCCCCTCGTCACTGAAGGGTACCGTCGACCTGGACCCTCGTTACGAACCCATAATCCCCTCCATTGAATGGGCGGCGACCGACTCGCCTGGTCCCCTCAGTAGTGACGTCACGTCGTTGGGTGTGGGGCGCGTGGGGTCAGCGTCAGATCTATTTTCGCTCGGTCAAGGAAAAGCCATGGAGAAACCATGACCCCCAGTCTGTCGCTCCATCAGTCGCTCATCATTATTCCTTCCTCAGTCAACCTTCAGTCACGTCCCGAATTAGAGGACTAGTTATTCACACAAGGATTTATTCACACACAAGGTACGCCAATAGTATATGTCAATTGTCCTGTGGGCATAATACAAGTCGTCATATATGCACCCGCTCGAGTAACGTCAAGTCAGTCCAATCAGTGAAAACAGTCAAATCAGTTAAATCAGTCGCAACAGTCAGAAATCATCACCAGGATTTACACACCTTCGAGAATCAACTGCCTTACGAACATGACGTTCCCAAAAGATAAAAAAATACTCTTCAGTGATCATGGACCAGAATGAAATTTTCCTTTGAGCGAGGAAAATTTAGAACTGAGGGTTACGACAAATGGACAAATTTACGACCATCTTATTTAACCATAATGGAGATGCTTCTGCGGCTAATGATTTAAACAATGTCGGAGTCTAAAGCTATACAAAAATGATCCGTATACATTTCAGGTAACTCACAAATTATATTTTGGAGCTCGCGCGCACTGGCACACACCACAATGTAGCATACCGTGACTAAATGACCACATGACAGGGGAGTTATATAAAACAAAGACGGCCGAATGACTGCAAATTAAATTTAGTGGCCCTGAGACGCACAAACAAATTAACTGAGAACGCCACGTCATTAGTCATGTCCTTCGCCAATCGGCTGTTCCAGTTTCCAGCTTGACATTTTTCTGCCACAGGCTGCGACTGCCAGCGCCACGTCATCCGTACGTCCTTCGCCAATCGGCTGGTCCAGTTCCCAGATTGGCGTTTTTCTAGTGGTCGGACTAGGGGACGCCTCGGGGCATCTTCCACCACTTCCGTGCCCGGCCGGCTGGCGTGCGTTCACATTTCTGGGCCACACTACACCCGGCGCACCGTCATAACAAGGGGTGGGAGCCCTGTTGACGCTTTTCCGCCGCCCACCTGCTCCGGCTGGACCGCGGAGACGGTCGCCTCACCCGCCGTCCGCCACTGGCCAGATTTTACAGAGCTGTTATTGAATGGTTTTGCCATTTCCCGATTTTGTATTCCAAAAAATATAACGCATTACATTCTCACAATGGTGAACCATTGTGAGAATGTAATGCGTTATATTTTTTACACTAGACCGTACCCGGGTCGGCTACATCAGAAGCCGACCCGGGTACGGTTCAATAAAGTACTGCAATGCTTCAGCTGCGGATACGATGGAAATACTTTGGCCAACTACCAGAAGCATCACAAAGTCACGAGACGCCCAGCTTCCCATATCCCAGCAACATTCCACTGATATCAGAGTGGGGTCGGTGTTCGATACAGCTGTCGAGTCGGAGCCGGAGCCTGTGCACCGCCAGAACTCAGAGCTGCGGCCACCGCCTGAGGCTACTCATTAGTATGCTGCATAGGCTGACCTTGATCTGTCATCCGAACCGAGAGCAAAGCCGTTGCTTGGCAACCGCTTGCCTACACTGCGGGTCTGAAATCTCGGAGAGTCGTTATCTGGCGATTGATCATGTTCAACGAAGGATGTATCATCAACGAGTATACAGTTGCATGAAGCTTTTTGTATGCATATTTTTAGACTTAACACGCGTAGTGGAGAGGGGTATGCCACTAACACGCAGTGGAGGGCAGGGGGATCACTTTAGTGCCCCCGCCCCCAGATCTCCGAAAGTATGAGAGTAACAATCAATGTTACCGGGTGCAAAGGTGCTATGATGATCTACATTTTAGGAAATTTTCGTGACCTTAGGTCAATATCGTCCAGGTCAAACGAGGTCACGAATGTCAAATCTGGCCAAATGTCACAATTTGGGGAATTTGACCACTGTGACGTCACAGGTCACCAGCAATGTGTCCCAAATTGTTTCCGGGGATGGACATTGACATTGGCTACCGAAAAGCGTTTGAATCATCCCGATCCGACTGTTGGTTCCGAAGATATCGCTTTGCCGATCTCGATTCAGGCCGCCATCTTGGACTGCAAATCCATATAACTCAAACATTTATCGACCGATTTGGTTTTTACGTCAAACGATCCGCTATTGAGTTGGTGTTAATGTCGCGCAAAAACCACCGCCTGGCTCCGCTTTGTGTTCGAGCTATTCGCCAAAAACATGTGGAGGGGGGGGGGCCACAAAGGTGCCCCTCCCCCTCTGATGCGCGTGTTAAAGGGAATGTTTCACCTTTCTGAAAGTTGTAAAATATACGCTGGTTGTAGTCGAAAATATGACGTAAGTGCTGCTGAAAACAATGGTGACATTTTATCTCCGGAAAAGTCACTTAACTTTATACAAATTAAGGTTTTAAATTTGGGATGATAACGTCATTATTGAGCTATATACCGCCGCTGATTGGCTGACAAAGTGGGATTGGCTGTCAGCCAATCAGTAGTGGCACTAGCCTATACCCCATTTTGCAAATGAGAAATTAAATTGCTTAAAAACGGCCTAAGTTTGGGGAAAATGACTTTAGTATTTTCGACATTTCAATAACGGCCAAAGATGTCTATCTCAGTTGAAAACCAATACAAAGGTGAAACATTCCCTTTAAAGGATTCATACTTCCGTCCTGGTAAATTGAGACGTATCGGAATATAAGAAACCTAGTTTAACCCGCGCCGTGCGGGGGGGGGGGGGGGGCGTTTAGAGGCCCCCTTAAGGTTTTTTGAGGATAGCGATAAACGGAAGTGCGCAGCGCCACCGTTTTTGGCACAGCTGTTTTGGCATCAATTACCCACATTGTGTTTAATTCTTGAACACGGGTCAACTCAGTTCAGGTCACCAGGCCAGGTCACGTGACCCCACTTTAAAAAAAAGTTCGCGGTCGTACACCATAGCACCAAGGGGTAGATCGGAAAAAAATGTGTCCGAAAGTCACAAGTCGCAATAGGGCGCAATACCGCCAAACCATCCAGCATGTCCAAAGCTACTAACATTGCGAATATGTTGGTAGACTTCAGTTGACCTGCGACGGTTTTTAGGAGGAGACTTGGATGGGGAAGACGATAGAGACGCGAGACACATTGGTTGGACCTATTGCCATCTATATATATATATATATATATATGAGTGACACAAAGGAACAATTATGAGCTTAAAGTGGGCTCACTAACCGTTAACCCGCAATTGATTGGGAAGGGGGGAGGCGTTAACGCCACCCTGATGAACTTTCGTAATAGCTCAAAAAACTAATAACGCTATCAACATGAAACTTAGGTTAGGTTACTAACTTAGGTTCTGCTACATCAATTGTGCGTCTTATGTGCAAAAATGAAGCAATTTTGTCGACAAATTTAGATATAGCGAATTTAGTGACGTCACTACACACGATTTTGATGCAAAAATCAGCTAAACTTTAACAGACCATATAAACGCCATATTTTGAACAAAATACAATTAAAACAGTCAAAAGATAGCAAATGACAAGGGCTACAACTTGGCTATCTCGGATGTTTGAAAATGTTGTTTTTTTACCCCAAAAATACAAATAAAATGTGGAAGTGCTCACACAATAATTTTTGTATTAAATACTGGACTATATGTCTGATAATTACACATGGGCAACTACCATACCACATTTCAAAATGATATCACCATTTTTGACTGACTTATGGAATTTGAAGTATGGGAAACTCATGACGTCATATTTACAAAATTGCGTTTATTGGCTTTTAACCCGGCATTGTCTCAGCAGAACGCCATTGACTGAAGGGGAGGGTGGGCGTTAAACGCCCCCCTGGTTATCTTCCGAAGCAAAAATCGCAGCGAGACTCACATGGCGGCAATCGAAGGCTCTCAATGAGACGAATCTAAAGCATTCTCAAAAATGTCAACATGAGGTCAAATGTCAGGTCACGGTCAGGACAAAGGTCAAAATCTGCGTATTTGAGTTCATGGGCCATACTTTCCATCCAAAGCCTTCGATTGCGACCAGTTTCACCCAAAGTGCTGCCAAAAGTATGATGCATATCCTGTATGAGCTAAAGTGAGATTGCTAGCCAAGGTTAAGGTCAAGGTCAGGTCACAAAAGGTCGCTATGATCAAAATATCTACGAAAGTCGATCAACACATGTTTTATGAGCTATTTTCCACGTATAATTCGATAGTGATAGTCATTTTACCACCTGACTTCATTTACGTGAAGTAAATGTCAATTTCAGGTCAAATTCAGGTCACCGAAGGACACAATTTTAAATTGTTAAATCTAAACAAAAAAGGCATGTTGCTAGACCACATTTGTCTCAGAAATACAGTGGTGGCATTTATATGTCTGTGCGTCAAGTTAGCGTCGTATTCGTATTCGTTTTCAGCGTCGAGTTCCGATTTTCCCCAAACTTAGCATATGGGTAGATCTCATTGAGTTATGCACGAATATGCAATCCGTTTTGACCTAGAACAAATGGTTTGACCTCCAGAGGTCACTGAAATGTCATCGCACGGGGTACCCTCTAATTGTTTCGTTTACCGTCCGATTTAATCGCAAAGGGGCTCAAACCGGCACCCCAGCTTGCGTCAACAAAAAAACAAAAATCACCTAGAGGTCAAAGGTCAAGGTAACGGGGACGAATACGAGATTTTAAGCTTCGGTACCAGCTTGGTGTACCCTATAGTTTTTTCGTTTACCGTCAGATTTGCTCGCAATGGGCAAAAAGGACTCACCGGCACCTTAGCTTGCATCAGGAAAAACAAAATATCACCTAGAGGTCAAAGGTCAAGGTCACGGGGACGAATACGAGATTTTAAGCTTCGGTACCAGCTTTTGTACCCTCTAGTTTTTTCGTTTACCGTCCGATTTGCTTGCAATGGGCAAAAACGGACTCGACGGCACCCCAGCAGCTTGCGTCAGGAAAACAAAACATCACCTAGAGGTCAAAGGTCAAGGTCACGGGGACGAATACGAGATTTTTAAGCTTCGGTACCAGCTTGTGTACCCTCTAGTTTTTTCGTTTACCGTCCTATTTGCTTGCAATGGGCAAAAAGGGACTCGCAGGCACCCCAGCTTGCGTCAGGAAAAACAAACCTTGACCTTTGACCTCTGGATGACTTTTTGTTTTTCCTGACGCAAGCTAACGTGCCGGCGAGTCCCTTTTTGCCCATTGCGAGCAAATCGGACGGTAAACGAAAAAAAACTAGAGGGTACACAAGCTGGTACCGAAGCTAAAAATCTCGTATTCGTCCCCGTGTCCTTGACCTTTGAACTCTAGGCGATTTTTTGTTTTTCCTGACGCAAGCTGGGATGCCGGCGAGTCCCTTTTTGCCCATTGCGAGCAAATCGGACGGTAAACGAAAAAAGTAGATGGTACACAAGCTGGTACCGAAGCTTAAAATCTCGTATTCGTCCCTGTAACCTTGACCTTTGACCTCTAGGTGATTTTTTGTTTTTCCTGACGCAAGGTGGGATGCCGGCAAGTCCCTTTTTGCCCATTGCGAGCAAATCGAACGATAAACGAAACAACTAGAGGGTATTCCATGCTGGTACCGAAGCTTAAAATCTCGTATTCGTCACCGTGACCTTGAACTTTGACCTCTGGATGACTTTTTGTTTTTCCTGACGCAAGCTGGCATGCCGGCGAGTCTCTTTTTGCCCATTGCGAGAAAATCAGACGGTAAACGAAAAAAGTAGAGGGTACACAAGCTGGTACCGAAGCTTAAAATCTCGTATTCGTCCCTGTGACCCTGACCTTTGACCTCTAGGTGATTTTTTGTTTATCTTGACGCAAGCTGGCATTCCAGCGAGTCTCTTTTTGTCCATTGCGAGCAAATCAGACGGTAAACGAAAAAAGTAAAGGGTACACAAGCTGGTACCGAAGCTTAAAATCTCGTATTCGTCCCTGTGACCTTGACCTTTGACCCATAGGTGATTTTTTGTTTTTCCTGACGCAAGGTGGGGTGCCGGCAGCTAACCTTTGACCTCTGGATGACTTTTTTTTCCTGACGCAAGCTGGGGTGCCTGCAAGTCCTTTTTTCCCCATTGCGAGCAAATCGGACCGTAAACGAAAACACTAGAGGGTACACAAGCTGGTACCGAAGCTTAAAATCTCGTATTCGGCCCTGTGACCTTGACCTTTGACCTCTAGGTGATTTTTTTTTTCACGCAAGATGGGGTGCCGTCGAGTCGCTTTCTGCCCCTTTTTCCCCACTGAGAGCAAATCGGACGGTAAACAAAACAAAACTAGAGGGTACACCATGCTGGTACCGAAGCTTAAAATCTCGTATTCGTCCCCGTGACCTTGGCCTTTGACCACTGGATTACTTTGTGTTTTTCCTGACGCAAGCTGGCATACGGGTGAGTCTCTTTTTGCGCATTGCGAGCAAATCGGACGGTAAACGAAAAAACTAGAGGGCACACCATGCTGGTACCGAAGCTTAAAATCTCGTATTCGTCCCCTTGACCTTGACCTTTGACCTCTGTATGACATTTTGTTTTTCCTGACGCAAGCTAACGTGCCGTCGAGTCCCTTTTTGCCCATTGCGAGCAAATCGGACGGTAAACGAAAAAACTAGAGGGTACACAAGCTGGTACCGAAGCTTAAAATCTCGTATTCGTCCCTGTGACCTTGACCTTTGACATCTAGGTGATGCTTTGTTTTTCCTGACGTAAGGTGGGGTGCCGGCGAGTCCCTTTTTGCCCTTTGCGAGCAAATCGAACGATAAACGAAACAACTAGAGGGTATTCCATGCTGGTACCGAAGCTTAAAATCTCGTATTCGTCACCGTGACCTTGAACTTTGACCTCTGGATGACTTTTTGTTTTTCCTGACGCAAGCTGGCATGCCGGCGAGTCTCTTTTTGCCCATTGCGAGAAAATCAGACGGTAAACGAAAAAAGTAGAGGGTACACAAGCTGGTACCGAAGCTTAAAATCTCGTATTCGTCCCTGTGACCCTGACCTTTGACCTCTAGGTGATTTTTTGTTTATCTTGACGCAAGCTGGCATTCCAGCGAGTCTCTTTTTGTCCATTGCGAGCAAATCAGACGGTAAACGAAAAAAGTAAAGGGTACACAAGCTGGTACCGAAGCTTAAAATCTCGTATTCGTCCCTGTGACCTTGACCTTTGACCCATAGGTGATTTTTTGTTTTTCCTGACGCAAGGTGGGGTGCCGGCAGCTAACCTTTGACCTCTGGATGACTTTTTTTTTCCTGACGCAAGCTGGGGTGCCTGCAAGTCCTTTTTCCCCCATTGCGAGCAAATCGGACCGTAAACGAAAACACTAGAGGGTACACAAGCTGGTACCGAAGCTTAAAATCTCGTATTCGGCCCTGTGACCTTGACCTTTGACCTCTAGGTGATTTTTTTTTCACGCAAGATGGGGTGCCGTCGAGTCGCTTTCTGCCCCTTTTTCCCCACTGAGAGCAAATCGGACGGTAAACAAAACAAAACTAGAGGGTACACCATGCTGGTACCGAAGCTTAAAATCTCGTATTCGTCCCCGTGACCTTGGCCTTTGACCACTGGATTACTTTGTGTTTTTCCTGACGCAAGCTGGCATACGGGTGAGTCTCTTTTTGCGCATTGCGAGCAAATCGGACGGTAAACGAAAAAACTAGAGGGCACACCATGCTGGTACCGAAGCTTAAAATCTCGTATTCGTCCCCTTGACCTTGACCTTTGACCTCTGGATGACATTTTGTTTTTCCTGACGCAAGCTAACGTGCCGTCGAGTCCCTTTTTGCCCATTGCGAGCAAATCGGACGGTAAACGAAAAAACTAGAGGGTACACAAGCTGGTACCGAAGCTTAAAATCTCGTATTCGTCCCTGTGACCTTGACCTTTGACATCTAGGTGATGCTTTGTTTTTCCTGACGTAAGGTGGGGTGCCGGCGAGTCCCTTTTTGCCCATTGCGAGCAAATCGGACGGTAAACTAAAAACTAGAGGGTACACCATGCTAGTACCAAAGCTTAGAATCTCGTATTCGTCCCCGTGACCTTGACCTTTGACCTCTGGATGACTTTTTTTCCTGACGCAAGCTGGGGTGCCTGCAAGTCCTTTTTTCCCCACTGCGAGCAAATCGGACCGTAAACGAAAACACTAGAAGGTACACAAGCTGGTACCGAAGCTTAAAATATCGTATTCGGCCCTGTGACCTTGACCTTTGACCTCTAGGTGATTTTTTGTTTTTTTCTCACGCAAGATGAGGTGCCGTCGAGGCGCTTTCTGCCCATTGCGAGCAAATCAGACGATAAACGAAAAAAGTAGAGGGTATACAAGCTGGTACCGAAGCTTAAAATCTCGTATTCGTCCCCGTGACCTTGACCTTTGACCTCTGGATAACGTTTTATTTTTTTCTGACGCAAGCTAACATGCCGGCGAGGCCCTTTTTGCCCATTGCGAGCAAATCGGACGGTAAACGAAAAACTATCGGGTACACAAGCTGGTATTGAAGCTTAAAATATCGTATCGTCCCTGTGACCTTGACCTTTCACCTCTAGGTGATGTTTTGTTTTTTCTGGCGCAAGCTGGGGTGCCGCCGAGTCCCTTTTTGCCCATTGCAAGCAAATCGGACGGTAAACGAAAAAAACTAGAGGGTACACAAGCTGGTACCGGAGCTTAAAATCTCGTATTCGTCCCCGTGACTTTGACCTTTGACCTCTAGGTGATGTTTTGTTTTTCCTGATGCAAGCTAAGGTGCCGGCGAGTCTTTTTTCCCATTGCGAGCAAATCGGACGGTAAACGAAAAAACTAGAGGGTACACCATGCTGGTACCGAAGCTTAAAATCTCGTATTCGTCTAGAAGACCTTGACCTTTGACCTCTGGATGACTTGTTTTTCCTGACGCAAGCTAACGTGCCGGCGAGTCCCTTTTTGCCCATTGCATGCAAATCGGACGGTAAACAAAAAACTAGAGGGTACACAATCTGGTACCGAAGCTTGAAATCTCGTATTCGTCCCTGTGACCTTGACATTTGACCTCTAGGTAATTTTGTGTTTTTCCTGACGCAAGCTGGGGTGCCGGCGAGTCGTTTGATCCCCTTTGCGATTAAATCGGACGGTAAACGAAACAATTAGAGGGTACCCCGTGCGATGACATTTCAGTGACCTCTGGAGGTCAAACCATTTGTCCTAGGTCAAAACGGATTGCATATTCGTGCATAACTCGTTGAGATCTACCCATATACTAAGTTTGGGGAAAATCGGAAATCGATGCTGAAAACGAATACGAATACGACGCTAACTTGACGCACATTGTATGTGCGTCACTATGTGCACATCTCGGCACATAGGTAGCCAATGGCTACCTAAACATCGCCCTAGAAGTATTTTGCGATACATCCCATACTTAAGCGTCTAGAGGTCAAAATAGACGTCTGGGCAGATATTCGAAAAATCGACGACCCCTTCGATACAAGCCAAACAATGCAATTTCAAAATATGACGTCATAAGTTACCGATACTTTAGCTGTCATAAGTCAGTCAAAAATGGAGATATTAGTTTGAAATTTGGCATGGTAGTTGCCTATGTATGGTTCTCTGATATATTTCCCGTTTTATTTTTAATATTTTAGAAAATTTCGATTTTGTGATAATTTCTCTCCCCAAAACAACGTTTTTTTTAGTTTTTTTGGCGTAAAAACTAAACAAAATTAAAATCCGAGATCGCCAGTTTTTAGCCGTTGCAATTTGCTATCTTTTGACGTTTTTCGATTGCATTTTGCTTCAATTGTAGGGCTTGGCAAAGTTTAGCTGATTTTGGTATAAAACTCGTGTGTAGTGACGTCACTAAGTGCGCTATAACTCGAAAAAATTACAACCATTTTTTTTATTTAGCACACAAGAGGTAAATATGATTTATAAGGAGGTCCCCTTAGTTTTACGTTGATAGCGGTATTAGTGTTCTAGCTATTCGAAAATTAATCAAGGGGGCGTTAAACGCCCCCTCAGTCAATGTCGAGTTAATGACCAGATACATACAAATAAATGGCACCACAGTATTTCTGAGATAAAACTGGTTTAGGAGCATGCCTTTCTTATTTAAATACATCAATTTTAAATTTGGACCTTTTTGGCCCCCGCCGGCACGGCGGGATGAGGTACGCCGGCATGGGCCCATTCATTTGAGCGCTGGTCCAAGGAAAGCAATTATAAGCAGGAATCGTGAATGCCCTACGGTAGAGGACGTCTTGGACTATCATCTGGTGGTAGTTTTGAGTGGTGAGTTTTGGTGAGTTTTTTGGTAGGCTTGCGTAAAGATAACGTACGGCATAATTTGTACTATTGAGCCGCCGTTTGCTACACACCAATAAAACACATTTTCCGTTTCGCATATAACATTTTCAAGCATAACACCACAACGTCCATAGAATGTGTTTTTCTTTGACGTATGACAATGACTATACATGTATACACTTGTTGCTGTAATGGGCACCTAAACTTGAGCACAATTTCCTGCCTGAGGAGTGGTATTTGTGTCGTCCTGACATGTGTAACTTTAGGTACACCGAAAACCCACCAAGTGACCTATATTTTTTATGTTGGTGGAATATTATGCTCTGATCTGTCTGCTTTCATAAAATTGCCCAAAATACGTATGCAAAAATAGTCGGAAAACGACTTTCGGCAACATTTTTTTTCCGATCTACCCCTTGCTGCACAGCCACAGTTCTAAGCCGATCGGTTTTAAACTTATATGATTTCATAAAGTATGTACCTACAATTCGTTTATCTCGGAATTTTGATATCGGTGACATAAGGTCGGGTCAATTTCGTGACCTCCCCATTATAAGTAAATGGGGGAAATATTCAAATGTTCCTATTTGGATAATACGCTTGATATCAGTCCTATTTCTTCTGGTCATGTCATCATAGGCCATTCTTGATGAGACCCAGGTGGAATATTTGTTCAGTGACCCCTATCCGGGCCTGCAGGATCAGCGGAGGACCGAGGTCAGGTCAGGTCAGCCGAGGACCGAGGTCAGGTCAGGTCAGCCGAGGACCGAGGTCAGGTCAGGTCAGCCGAGGACCGAGGTCAGGTCAGGTCAGCCGAGGACCGAGGTCAGGTCAGGTCAGCCGAGGACCGAGGTCAGGTCAGGTCAGCTGATGACCGATGTCAGGTCAGGTCAGCCGAGGACCGAGGTCAGGTCAGCTGAGGACCGAGGTCAGGTCAGGTCAGCTGAGGACCGAGGTCAAATGAGGTCACCAACACCTTGTTGTGAATAACTTTCGACATAATGAAGATAGAGTAACCAGCACCAATATGCTTGTCTCGTCGATACACGTCTCCTAATATGCAACATAACCTACTTGACCTTGACCTGAGGTCAAATTTCTAAGTTGACCTAAACTGGTCAACTTGAATATGATTCAAAGTGCTTTGACGATAAAAACACGATGGCGTCAAAATAATTGCTTTACCTTAGTATTAGGTAAAAATACATTTGTGAACAAAAGTTTCGCCAAAAATAACATTTTGTGTGCGTTTGATGAGCTCTGGAGCCTAAAATATTGACCTGAGCTAAAATCAGAGGACACTTAACCCGTGCGGCGCTGGGGTCTCCATCGTTCCGAACGCCCGGTGCTGGGGGGTAAATTTTACCCCCCCTTGTATCTTCCGAACCGATAACCGCAGCGAGACGCGCAAGGCGGCGATATAAATCTCTCAGTGAGAAAAATCTAACGCATACCCGAAATTCTTAAAATAGGGTCACATGTCAGGTCACGGTCAGGTGAAGTGTCAACATTTAAGTATTTTGGTTTTTGGGCTATACTTTCAATCCAAAGCCTTATATTGCAACTATTATCTCACTAAGTGCTTCCAAATGTATAATGCATCTCCCGCATCAGTCAAATTGTAAGCAAAGGTCAAGGTGAAGGTCAAGTCACAAAAGGTCACAGGTCTACGAAAGCCATGCGACACATGTTGTATGGGTACACGTACATCGAATTGTACACGTACAATTCGATAGAAGCAGCCATTTTCACAGCCTGACCCAATATAATGGCCCTCAGGTCAAGGTCAGGTCACAATAAGGACACAATTCAAATTGATTAATCTAAATACAAATTGCATATTTCTAGACTAGTTTTGTCTTAGAAATACAGTGGCGGCATTTATTTGTCTGTATCTGGTCAGTAAAAGCCAACAAACAAAATGCAAAAAATGACGTCATGAGTTACTTATACTTAGCCATAAGTCAGTAAAAAATAAAGATATTGCTTTGAAATTTGGTTCTAGCATCGTTCATACTCGGTTCTCTAATATATCTTCCGGTTTTTGAAAATCTTTTTAAAAAACTTTTATGGAAATTCTTCCATTTTTTTTTGCATTTTGGGGGTAAACAAAAAAATCCGAGACAGACATTTGAAAGACTCATTTCCTTTCTTTTTGCGCCTTCAATTTGCGTTTTACGTCAACACACTATTTTCTACGATTTGTCAAACATTTAACGTTTGTTCACCAAAAATGACATGGAATGACGTCATCAAAACGTCATTATCTCCCAAATTTTGCTCTCACGAATTTCAATTAAATTTTGGCAGAAGGCGTAGAATTGATGCATCATAAGGTACCGTAAGTTTAACTTTGATATCTGTCATGATCTTCAAGTAATTGAGAAAATCCGGGAGGGGGGTGGGGGATAAAATTTATCCCCCCCAGCGCCGCACGGGTTAAACGATTAAATTTTTCAAGACCTTTTGATTGTTTTTTGTTTTGTTCTTGCTTGTTCCTAGCTATCATAGTTCCCGAGATATTAGTGGGTTTCTGAAGCGAAGTCCTGAAACTGGCAAATCTGACCTTTTATGACCTCTGGTGACCTCAATATTGACCTGAGCTAAAAAATGACCGAAGTAGTTTGAAAATAATCTTTGACCAGCTTTCGACCGGTATTTTTTTATCTGTGTCCCATAGGAGCTGAGTTCGAGGGGGTGTCTAACCCCCCCCCCCCCCCCCCGCGCGGCACGGCGAAGGTGGTGCCGAGCACCGGCACGGCGTAGGTTAAGAACTTGTAATATTTTTATTATTCTTGCTGCAGCTCCTTCCAATGTTTTCCTATGCCATTTCAGCAGCGTACGGCAGTGATGCGTGGCCATTGATTTGCTGCTCATCGCTCCCAGCGTCGATCGAGCGAAAAATCACCCATCCACCCACCGTCCGCCCCTGCACCCGGTACTGGCCTCCTAGCTTCCCCCGGTACTGGCCTCCCCAGCTCCCCACCCGGAACTGGCCTCCCCAGCTCCCCATCCGGTACTGGCCTCCCCACCCAGTACTGGCCTCCCCAGCTCCCCACCCGGAACTGGCCTTCCCAGCTCCCCACCCGGTACTGGCCTCCCCACCCGGTACTGGCCTCCCCAGCTCCCCACCCGGTACTGGCCTCTCCACCCGGTACTGGCCTCCCCAGCTCCCCACCCGGTACTGGCCTCCCCACCCAGTACTGGCCTCCCCAGCTCCCCACCCGGATCTGGCCTCCCCATCCGGTACTGGCCTCCCCAGCTCCCCACCCGGATCTGGCCTCCCCATCCGGTACTGGCCTCCCCAGCTCCCCACCCGGTACTGGCTTCCCCACCCGGATCTGGCCTCCCCATCCGGTACTGGCCTCCCCAGCTCCCCACCCGGTACTGACCTCCCCAGCTCCCCACCCGGTACTGGCTTCCCCACCCGGTACTGGCCTCCCCAGCTCCCCCACCCAGTACTGGCCTCCCCAGCTCCCCACCCGGTACTGGCCTCCCCACCCGGTACTGGCCTCCCCAGCTCCCCACCCGGTACTGGCCTCCCCAGCTCCCCACCCGGCACTGGCCTCCCCACCCGGTACTGGCCTCCCCAGCTCCCCACCCGGATCTGGCCTCCCCACCCGGTACTGGCCTCCCCAGCTCCCCACCAGGAACTGGCCTCCCCAGCTCCCCACCCAGTACTGGCCTCCCCAGCTCCCCACCCGGTACTGGCCTCCCCAGCTCCCCACCCGGTACTGTCCTCCCCATCCGGTACTGGCCTACCCAGCTCCCCACCCGGTACTGGCCTCCCCACCCGGTACTGGCCTCCCCAGCTCCCCACCCGGTACTGGCCTCCCCAGCTCCCCACCCGGTACTGTCCTCCCCACCCGGTACTGGCCTCCCAGCTCCCCATCCGGTACTGGCCTCCCCACCTGGTACTGGCCTCCCCAGCTCCCCACCCGGTACTGGCCTCCCCAGCTCCCCACCCGGTACTGGAGTGCGTCGGGATCGTCTACACTCTACACCATGATAGCGTAAAAAGTCCGATGTTGGATGTGACCAAGGATTGGATCTTTACCCTACAGCGCGACAGACCGGACGGGTATAATATCAACCCGACTGGTCTGTCCAGTATATGTCTGTCCGGTATACCCGTCCGGTCGTGACAGACCGGACGGGTATAATATCAACCCGACTGGTCCGTCCGGTATATGTCTGTCCGGTATACCCGTCCGGTCGTGACAGACCGGACGGGTATAATATCAACCCGACTGGTCTGTCCGGTATATGTCTGTCCGGTATACCCGTCCGGTCGTGACAGACCGGACGGGCATAATATCAACCCGACTGGTCTGTCCGGTATACCCGTATTGAGCTGATTGGACAATAGGCTGGTGACAGTGAGTTCCTGGCACCGGAGTTATAAAATTGGCAATCACAACACTTCGTGATCTATCGTCAATGACCGATCTTGAACTAACGATAGATGGCTCATCGATTGTGCCGCCAGGTGGTAGGATCGCGAATAGAAATATCATAACGAATATTCTCCGTTACATCATAATAATCTCCATATTAAAATATAAATTATATTACATTACATTATATACTATATTATATACAATTATAATTTGTATTTGGGTTATATTGTAGGTATATTGTATACAGGTATATTACATTGCAATAATAATTACATTACATAAGAGCCCAACGCATGATGCTCTTGATATTCTTCGTTACATCCAATATTATTGCCTAATATGTGTACACTATATGACATATAGTTGCATTATACGGTTATATGCGCTTGTATGTGTGTGTACGTTTATGTATAAATGTGTGTTTGTGTACACCTGGGATTGCCGTGAATGAGATCGTCGTGAATGTGAATGGAAATGCTGTGTTGTTTAAGCTACTGTATTGTTGTTAACTGTACTGTACTGTTACTTTTACTGTATTCCTGGTCACCGCATCATGCCTTGTTGACCAGAGTGCATGCCTTCAGGGACTCTGAGTAGCAGCCGAAGCGCTGGTGCCCCACCGTTACTGCCACCTAGCCCGGCCAGATCAGCAGCATCAGAAACTATTCTAGATAGTTCAGATCATCGTGTGAGTAGCTGCTTGTCTCCTTCACCCAGTACCTCTTCCTCTTCCTCCTGCCAAAACGGTTTAAACATTTCACATGTTAATATTAATAGTATCACAGCACCAAACAGATTAGATGAATTGGAACAATTTGCGAATAGTAACCATATTCACGTTATTTGTACAACAGAAACCAAACTAGACTCAACAGTAAACCCATCACTCTACACAATGCCATCATTTAGTTCAACATACACAAGACACCGAACCCGCCATGGAGGAGGTGTTGCAATTTATGTCAGAGAAAATCTAGCAAGCACTAGAATTACTGAGTTGGAATTTGAAGATGCGGAGTGGGTGTGGATAAAAATCAGAGTAAAAAATGAAATACTTATAATATGCTGTGTTTACTTTCCTCCCAATCAAAGTACTACTGATTTAAAATGTTTCTTAGATAAACTCTCAGATAGTGTAACGCAAGCTCAAACTTACATTCCGTCCTCAATTACGATCTTAGGAGACTTCAATATTGGAAATGTATACCTCAAGTCTGAATTTGCAAATCAGCATAGTGGGGTCACGAACCATGACATTCTTTTCCAATACACTATGTTTGGTTTCAACCTAAGACAACTGATTCAGGAACCAACAAGAATAACAACAACCACAGCAAACTTGCGAGATTTAATACTGGTTTCTGATGAACAGAATGTGGCCGATTACGGATTGTTGTCGCCTTTTTCTCAAATAGATCATATCCCCACATACATAAGCCTTAACTACATACCAATTAATACAAAGCCCTTTACAAAAGAAGTATGGGATTACCATATAATTAATATTGATGCATTTATCCATATACTTGCCCATAAGGATTGGGACGATATATTGAATAATGAAATAGACGAAACAGCAAAATCGTTAATAGAGTTTATCCTTGATGCAGCAGCACATTGTATACCTAAAATAAATATTTGCGTAAAAAGGAACGATAAACCTTGGGTTACAAGAGCCCTTAAAAACGAAATAATAAAACGAAATAGGTTATTCAAGATTGCTAAGCGCTCAAAAACGGAAAGCGATTGGAATAATTGGAAAGCACAAAGAAAGTTAGTAACAGACATGAATCGCAGATTAAAGACTAAACATATCCATAATCAAATACAAAAACTTATAGAGAACAAGCAGAATCCTCACAAATATCATCATATCCTAAAAAAAAAAATAGGACGAGAACATACTTCCTGTATTCCTCCATTGGTCGATACGAATGGAGAAATACATGAGGAGGATGAAGATAAAGCCAATTTACTTAACAATTACTTTGCAAGCCAATCTCAAGATATATTCCCAGATAAAGCAGTTCCATATTGCGTACCTGATGGAGAAGTGCCCATTCTACATGAAATAATAATAACAGAAGAAGAGGTTTTCAAACAACTCAAACTATTAAATGTTAATAAGTCTAGTGGATCTGATGGCATCCCAAACAAGATATTACAATGATTGCCATTTTCGTAAAAGAACCACTTACCAAACTATTTAATAAATCACTAGCTGAAGGTAATAAATCACTACCCATCAGTTTGGAAACATGCCAAAATAACATCAATATTTAAAATAAAGGTTCTTCATCAGATGTTCAATCATATAGACCTGTTGCCTAGCATGTCAAAGGTTTTTGAAAAGGTAATATTTAATAGAATATATGAACATCTTACTTTAAACAACCTTATAACAGATAGGCAAAGCGGCTACCGGCCCCACCATGGGACTCACACACAGCTGATTTATTTAATCCATTGTTTACATTCTTCCCTCGACAAAAACATGGATTTTTCAATAGTATATCTAGACATCTCTCGCTATTTTGACAAAATTTGGCATAAAGGACTTTCAGCGAAATGCGAACATCAATGCGGTCTAAAAGGGAATATATTACGCTGGTTGGAATCATATTTGTGTAACATAACACACAGTGTAACTATCAATAACTCCATATCGGCAATACAAACAATTAACGCTGGCTGCCCACAAGGCTCAGTGTTAGGGCCCCTACTGGCATTATTTTACTTAAATGATTTAGATGGCTTAACGGAAAATGATTTATTTTTCTTTGTTGATGATACAATATTATTTAAGCCCCACATCGCCCAATCTGCAGAAGCTGCAGAAGCAGAAATTTCCCTGCAGCGAGACCTAGATAGAATAAAACAGTTTGGGGATAAATGGGCTATTACCTTTAACTCGGCAAAAACCACACAACAAACCTTCACCAATAAACATGTCAATCACCCACCATCATTGAAGTTTGGAAACGAGGTAATCCCATTAGTAGTAAATCACAAACACTTAGGTTTAAATATATCAAATGATCTTAGGTTCCATTTCAATGTTCAAGACATTATTAAAAAAGCAAATGCGGCATTGGGACCACTGTACCCAATAGCTAAACATATTCCTAGACAAATATTACAACAAATTTACATAACATATATAAGACCAATACTTGATTACGGCGATGTCGTATACCATGGGCACTTGACTATCACAGACTCTTTAAGCTTAGAAAAAATACAGAACAGGGCAGCCAGACTAATAACTGGAGCTTTCCGTAGGACCTCAACAAAAGCTTTGCTAGAAGAACTAGGCTTAACAACATTGCAAATCAGAAGAGAAACACATAGCTTAAATATATTATATAAAGTCAAACAACATGCACCTCGCTTCAAGATGCAATTCCATCCACACGACATGAAGTTACAACCCGTCAGCTAAGGAACGCTAACAACATAACACTACCATCAAACCGCCTGACTTCCTTTAATAATTTCTTCTTCCCTCGCACTATCCGACAATGGAACAGACTTCCAGAAGAAGTCAGATTCATGCCAAGTACCCGTTCCTTCAAACAAGCAGTTGCTCAGATGTATGATTTGATCAAACCCCCAATATACTTCAGTTATGGATATAAAATTAGTAATATACTCCATACCAGGCTCAGGCTTGGCATGTCCAGCCTAAATGCTCATTTATTTCAGATACATTCGTCATAAACTAACAGTCCAAATTGCAGCTGTGGACAAACTGCTGAAACAGTTCAGCATTTTTTCTTCTTCTGTCCTCAATACAACTTTCCCAGAGTTGAGTTAGGAATAACATTACAAAACATAATTGCAGATTGCAGTCAGTTAAAAAACAATCACAAATTAGTTATAATTTTGCACGGTCATACTCTGAATAACGCTGCTGGTCTGGCTGTGGCTACAGCTGTGCAAAGATATATTAAGCATACCAAACGCTTTGAACGGTAAACCGCGACGCAGCCTTGGTGCATCGGCCTGAGGTAGTGCTGCTATAATAAGGTCGGCGGGGAGGGTCGTCGCGTTTGCGGGGGTTGTGTGTGAGTGTGTACATGTATGTTCGTGAGTCAGGAAATGGTGCCTAGTCATAAGCGCTGAAAGTGCTTTTGCACCTTTCCCTCACATCATTCTTTGTTTCTTGCTTGTGTTAAATAAATTAACATCAACATCAACATCAACCCGTCCGGTCGTGACAGACCGGACGGGTATAATATCAACCCGACTGGTCTGTCCGGTATATGTCTGTCCGGTATACCCGTCCGGTCGTGACAGACCGGACGGGTATAATATCAACCCGACTGGTCTGTCCGGTATATGTCTGTCCGGTATACCCGTCCGGTCGTGACAGACCGGACGGGTATAATATCAACCCGACTGGTCTGTCCGGTATATGTCGTCGGCATGGTTTGTGTTCTCCACTGAGGGCTCTAAAAGCGGAAACGCGGTGTTTCTCTACTAATGAGCTGCAATGTGTAAAGGCAGCTCTGTAATGGTGAATCAATCAGCTGTAATGCCAGTCAACGCAGTCGTTAAAATGTACGTTAAAACATAATTAATTGAATTATGTTCGAGATATGGTTCTGTTTGTCATAAAGGACAGTGTGTCGCAGCAATTGGTGTCACAGCCGTTGATGCCAGTCAGAAATTGATATCAATCGGAATTAATTTAAATATTTGCATTTATAAAGAAGTATACAATTGTTAGCGGCTAAGGACAGCAATGTCAGCAATGCAAACAGCGATGCCATTAATTTATTAATGACATCTATAGTGTGAGTTAGACCAACTTCAACCTAAGCACAACAATGGGACTTTCTTGGTGTAAAGCATATAAGTCGCCATAAGTTTCCGGATCCAGGTAACTTTGTCAAGATGCACCAAAAAATGTGCGTCATGCAAGGGAAATACAAAACATGTGATGCACTTTATCTGCTATAGAACATCGCTCACTCGAAGAACAACGAGAAGGTGTGAAGTGCAGACTTGTCAATGATTCATATTTGTCATGAGTCGATTCACAATGATTCACGGACCATAATGAATGATTAAATCATGATTCAATCACTCAACATTAACGCTGGTGAGTCGATTCACAGTGATTCACGAACCATAATGAATGATTCAATCATGATTCAATCACTCAACATTAACGCTGGTAAGTTGATTCACAGTGACTCACGGCTAATATGTGTGGCTCATGAATGATTAATTCACAATGACTCGCAATGTGTATGCATCGCTGAATCAATGCATACTTAATTCATATTAACTAAATAATAATAATATTAATAATAGTTTATTTTGCACCCCCATGGGTCTATATAATTGCATGAGGAGACCTATACAAATAAAACAACGCGTACACACACACCCACACCCACACACCCACACACCCACACACCCACACACCCACACACCCACACACCCACACACCCACACACCCACACACCCACACACCCACACACCCACACACCCACACACCCACACACCCGCACACCCGCACACCCGCACACCCGCACACCCACACACCCACACACCCACACACCCACACACCCACACACCCACACACCCACACACCCACACACCCACACACCCACACACCCACACACCCACACACCCACACACACACACACACACACACACACACACACACACACACACACACACACACACACACACACACACACACACACACACACACACACACACACACACGCACGCACGCACGCACGCACGCACGCACGCACGCACGCACGCACGCACGCACGCACGCACGCACGCACGCACGCACGCACGCACGCACGCACGCACGCACGCACGCACGCACGCACGCACGCACGCACGCACGCACGCACGCACGCACGCACGCACGCACGCACGCACGCACGCACGCACGCACGCACGCACGCACGCACGCACGCACGCACGCACGCACGCACGCACGCACGCACGCACGCACGCACGCACGCACGCACGCACGCACGCACGCACGCACGCACGCACGCACGCACGCACGCACGCACGCACGCACGCACGCACGCACGCACGCACGCACGCACGCACGCACGCACGCACGCACGCACGCACGCACGCACGCACGCACGCACGCACGCACGCACGCACGCACGCACGCACGCACGCACGCACGCACGCACGCACGCACGCACGCACGCACGCACGCACGCACGCACGCACGCACGCACGCACGCACGCACGCACGCACGCACGCACACACACACACACACACACACACACACACACACACACACACACACACACACACACACACACACACACACACACACACACACACACACACACACACACACACACACACACACACACACACACACACACATGCCGATACACAATAGTGAAACACATTAACACAAACTAATTTGTTGGCTAATCAGCTGTGCAGCAGCAGTCGTTTGACATCGCTCTGATTCCGATCATTGATACAGTAAATAAATTATGCAATAAATGGAACTGACAAGTAACCTTATTATGTGCTGTAGCTTGTAACCCTACTGATGTGCTGTATGAATGAATGATACCCTGTGGAAATGGACATAATGTCCAGAATAAAAGTATATCTATCTATTATCTATCCATTATTAGTCAGGCATTATTATATGAATCTTAGGCATGTGTTGAAAAGGCACCTAAGTAAGAAGCATGTACCTAACCTACCCATGCGAGAAAACAAAACAATAAGCAATACTAATAAACTTTAATAGCCTGGCAGCTATTTTCAGTCCCGATTCCAGACTCCCGAGTCCACCTGCGCTACAATGAATATTTCCACTCACAGGGTATCAGTATGTATAAACTTAGAAGTCGGCGAGATATAATTAACAGGATATAACTTATAAGAAGACCTTGGAATAGCCCATAATAAACACTGCGTGTTTACTGTTTAGAGGCGTGATTTTATCAAGGCCTTACATATGATCCTACCATCCCGAGAGTAAATTAAAAGGGCAGATAAAATGACGTCATCAGTAATCACTAATCACATCGATATGCTTGATTGTTTATTAATTAACCCGCCAGTCACTGGGGGGGGCTTTTTTTTTAGCCCCCCCCCCTTAGGAATATTAAGCATATCTCAATAACTAATGCAGATATCAACGCCAAACTTTCAGTACCTATCCGGGCATCATTTTTACACATTATAAGAAAAAATTAAAAAAATTTCGTCAGAATTTATTTGAGATATAGTGAATTTAGTACGTCACTAAACACGATTTTGACACCAAAATCGGCTAAATTTTGCCAGGCCCTACAAATGCCGCATATGAAGCAAAATGCAATCTAAAAACGCTAAAAGGTAGAACATTGCAAGGGCTACAAACAGGCTATCTCGAAATTTCGAAACATTTGGGTTTTGACCCAAAATTTGAAAAAAACAACTTTTTTTGAAAAAATGCTCACAAAATCAAATATTTGGAAGATATTGAAAAAACCGGAATATATATCAGATAACAACATATGGGCAACTACCACACCAAATTTCAAAATTATATAATTTTTTTTTAACTTTCATGACATATAAAGTATGGGTAAATCATGACGTCAGATTTTGAAATTGCGTTTTTTTATTTTAATGACCGGATACAGACAAATAAATGCCAGCACTGTTTTCTTTAGATAAATCTGATATAGAAACATGCCTTTTTTATTTCGATTTATCAATTTCAAATTTTGACCTTCAGTGACCTGAACTTGACCTGAACTTGACACTAACTTCACGTAAATGAAGTCAGGTGGTAAAATCACTTCTACTATCGAATTCTACGCGTAAAAGCATCCATAAACCATGTGCTGCATGACTTTCGTTGATATTTTGAGTGTAGTAACCTTTTGTGACCTGACCTTGACCTTGCTCTTTTCCAACAATCTCACTTTAGCTCATGTGGGATATGTATCATACCTTTGACATCACTTTGGGTGATTATAGGCGTAATCGAAGGCCATGGATGGCAAGTATTGTCCATAAACTCAAATACCTCGATTTTGACGTTTGACTTGACCGTGACCTGACATGTGACCTTAATTTGACATTTTTAAGTTTGCGTTAGGCTTCTCTCATTGAGCGCTTTCGAATGCCGCCTTGCGCGTCCCGCTGCGATCATTGGTTCTGAAGATACCAGGGGGGGCTAAAAAAAGCCCCCCCCAGTGAGTCGTGTTACAGAATATACCCCAGTGACTGCCGGGTTAAAAATTATCCATACCTTCCTTGATAACTGACAAGTAATTGCTGCTTAAAAATACCTAATATTTAAATACAAATATAAAAAAACATTTAAACTATGCCAGACAGCTCTCATGAATATTTGCAGTTATTCAAAAACCCTGTAGAAATTTCAATGACGTCATCGAATCATAAAAATAGGCGGTTAGTTATTATAGAGTTCAGTGGGTTAGTGGGCCGTGGGCTAAAGTGGCGCGACGACAAAGACGCCATCATAGATGAGCCCCTTAACTCTATAATATGCTCAAATAGGACAGTGGTGAGATTATACAATTATATTTATAATATTTATTATAATAGCAAATTTCAAGTTCCAAAACATTATTATTTGACGTTTCGCTTTTTAAGCGAATAGAACATTTATTTAAATTTTGCATTATTATTTTTTATAAAGCATGATGTGCAATAAATTGCGCCGCAGATGAGACAGTGATATTTGGGCCAAAGCTTGCAAATGTTTGTTTATGATTTAGTTTTGGATATGGAAAACTAAATCGTAATCATAATTGCCCCTAGGATTTAGGAAAAAGTGGGTGTGTTTTGAGGATTTTTCGTGTGAAAAAGGTGTTTGTGTACTGTGTGGTTTATGAACCAAAGTATGAGCTAGGTACCTTATCTAAGTACTTGGGTAGTACTGCGCCAGAAACCCTTAACCCTACCAGTACCAAGGTACCTAGTTAGGTTAGGGCTGATTGAAGTGGCTTTGTGGCCACTGGAGTTGGACACAGAGCCTCGCTTTCTTCACGCAGAGATGAATTACAGGCCACAGCTCAGGACACAGAGTTCATATAATTGGCCATTAAGTGCCTGGTGTGTCCACAAGGCACAGATGAATGCTGGGCCGCTGGCATATTTTTTTGGATAGTTTATGCTGTTCGACCAAAAAAGAACGATTCTTTGCGCAATGCATGATTCAATCAGCCTATTTTCTCTGTATGAATGCTTCAATCAGTGACGCACAACAGGTTTGCGCATGAGGTGAATCGATTCATGAGCGATTCATTTGAAATAAGCGAAATCAGAACGATTCAATCAAAAGTAGTCGATTCACATTTAATCGTTGACAAGTCTGGTGAAGTGCGATATTCACCTACATAACATTACTTGAGCGTTACTCACGTGATTGTCGTTATTCTCAGAGTCCCGGATCCCGGCGTCACCTACGGCATTGGCTGGGATCTCAGCCGAACGCAATTGACTGGGGGGAAGATAGTCAGGGGGCGTTTTCCGCCCCCTGACTATCTTCCGAACGAATAACCGCAGTGAGACGCGTAAGTCGGCAAGCATAACCTCTCAATGAGATGCATCCAAAGCATACACGAAATTTGCCAAATAAGGTCACATCACAGGTCACGGTCAGTTCAAATAAAAAAATGAGATATTTGAGTTTTTGGCCATGCTTTCCATCCAAAGCCTTAGATTACGACCATTATCGCAAAAAGTGTTCTCAAATGTATAATACATATCCCGCATAAGCAAAAGTGAAATTGTAAGCGAAGGTCAAGGCCAACGTCAGGTCACAACATGTCACAGGTCTACGAAAGCCATGCAATACATGTTGTATGGGTTATTTTGCACGCATAATTCGATAGTAGCAGTCATTTTCACAACCTGACACCATACAAGGTTAAGGTCAGATCACATAAGGTCAAAATTTGAAATTGATAAATATAAATACAAAAGGCATGTGTGAGTGTGTCATTGAGAGACCAGGCAAGTTTTGTCTCAGAAATATAGCGCTGGCGTTTATTTGTTTATATCTGGGCACTAAAATCCAATAAACGTAAATACAAAATATGACGTCATGAGTTACTCATACTTGGGAGCGATAAGTCAGTCAAAAATAAAGATATAGCTTTTAAATTTGGATTGGGTATTGTTCACATGTGGTTCTTCAACATATCTTCTGTTTTTTTATATAAAAATAAATATTTGAAAATGTTGATTTGGAGGGATTTGTTTTTCTTCACATTTTTTGTTTTGTTTGGGGAGGGTTAAAAACCAAAACTTTCACAAATCCGAGATCACCATATGGTATCCCTTGCCATTTGCTATCTTTGGCGTTTTGAATTACATTTTCTTTCAAATATAGCATTTGTAAGGCCTGCTAAAGTTTAGCTGATTTTGTGTCAAACTCGTATGTAATGACGTCAAAAAATTCGCTATATTTCTAATACAAAATCTCCAAAATTTCTTCATTTTTGCACAGAAGATGTATAATTGATGTAGGAGAAGGTACCTGCAGTTTCACGTCGATATCACTATTAGTTGTTGAGCTATTACGAAAGTTCGTCAGGGGGGGGGGGGCGAAAAACGACCCCCCTAGCCAATGGCGGGCTAGGTTACTCACATGATTGTCGTTATTCTCGGAGTCCCGGACCCCGGTGTCCAGCCGCGCCTCAGATGTATTTTCTTGGTGACAGTGTTTCGGAGTGACTACCTGAAAAGGAAACCCAATGTTTTGTTTTGACTGAAGGGAACTATTGAAACAGTGCATTCAATGACTGCTTGACTCAGACTGACCATTCAATGACCGAAACTCAGACTGACCATTCAATAACTGCTTGACTCTGACTGACCATTAAATGACTGCTTGACTCAGACTGACCATGCCAGGACTGCTTGACTCAGACTGACCATGCAAGGAATGCTTGACTCTGACTGACCATTCAATGACTGCTTGACTCTGACTGACCATTCAATGACCGAAACGAATGTGTATCACAAATAATTCATATTTCCCAGCTCCTCACTATTTGTCGCTAATCGGCCTCGGCTGCCAATCAGCTGCTTACCAGCATCGTGGACGGTTTGACTATGAAGTAGGTGGTGAGCCCTGCTCCTCTCAGGAACGGCTCACGCTTCTCCGCGAAGGCCGGCTCCACTTCAAACGAGTCGCCGAGCCTTTCCAGCGTCTTGTTGGACACGTGCACCTTCCTGCAACATGACGACTGATAAGCCTTCTGAAGGCTTGTATAATCGTGCACGACATTGCTTCGCTGACGGATCCTGAATAGCAGTTCTAGTGGCAAACAAACATATTTGGAATATTATACGCACATCATACCCGACTCTAAGGTTGTTTGAAGGGGTTTGGTGGAGTATCGGTCAGTTTGTCCCTTGATCTGCTGGTGTAAGCGTTTTTTTTTTGGTAATGTAACTCCGTTCAAGAGCTTAGGATGAGTGCAAAATTTGGTGAGTCAGATACCTAGCCTGAACTGCCAGGCTGGCCTAGCCTGAACTGCCAGGCTGGCTGCCAGGCCAGGTGCCTAGAGTGTCTGGACAAAGCGGGGAGCTTCTTCTAAGCGTACAGCACGGCCTGTTTCGCCTGTGTAGCATTTAATTTCTGTGGCGCTCCAGTCTCGTAAAACACTCGAGAAATGCTACTGTTGCAGCAGCGTATTGATCAACGGTGCTCAGTGTGCGCAGACACGAAATACCTACTATATTTTTATTGGAGAAAGCGTTTCTGCTGACGACATTAAAAGCTTCGTAGAAAGCGCCCTTACATCGGAAGCTTCCTAAGACAGGATAAATTTAAATAAAGCCTATAGGCTTTATCCCTGTGGTTATTGCTTCTTGGTTCAAGAGATTGCAAAAGACCTCATCCAGCTTCGTAAGTGCGCAAGCCTTTTGTTGCTCGCTGCTCGGAAACGAATATACTATACGGTAGTTCCCAATATCCATAAGATTCTATTTCCAGCTCTGTGGCGTTGCCATCGATGCCACGGAAAGCAATGTTTGCATCCTCAATTATGGCTTCTCCCCTGAGACATACACGCCCTGCGTGCCCCCCTCTCCCCCGTCCCCCATCTGGAGACTGATCAGAGCTCCCTCGGGGAGTGACCCGGCCAGCAATCCATCGCTGCCCCATCTGGAGACTGACCAGAGCTCCCACGGAGAGTGACCCGGCCAGCAATCCATCGCTCCGACATGATCCGTCACATGATATTCGATTCTCTCCTGGCGGCAGTGCCCGGGGAGGGCGGATAGTCTGAAGAGCTCCGACGGGCCATACATGCCTGTGTGAGCCGCGATGGGTCTGCTGGGCTCGTCACATGCTGCCAAGGAGCAGTTTCAGTTGCCCATTGTACGGCGTGATGGCCCGTACCAACTTGCATGGAATGGAGCTATCTGTGCATCGGTAAAGTCGTCACCTGATGCAATGTCACCAAGGTGATGTATCCCTTGTATTTGTATTGATTTACGGAATGTGTAAAATGTAAATGTTTCAGATAGCACTCTCACTTCTTGCTTTTGGCGGGAAGTGCCATTGCCACCAATGATCTGATAAGTCTTACGACGAATGCAGTCCCAAATCAATGAATCAAGCATAACTAACGTGTCTTACAGGGCTGGGAGAAGTTGCCGTTCTGCCATTCTAATTGGCGACAAATCTATAGCCATCGGTGGAGTAATCAGGGACAAATCTTAGGCAGACAAGTAGGTACTATACCTTTGCAAATGATCACCTCTGCCATGATACTCGCAAATTAATAATTAATATATCATTAATCCTGCAGCTCTAAAATTATCCTGCAGCTCTAAAATATAAGCAAGCGGTACAATCACGGTAGTTTTGGGGGTACAACCACGGTAAATAAAACACTGGAGGATGGCCAGTTCGTACAAAGAGTTCGTTTGTTCACGGAACAAAAAATGCGCAATATCAGCGATAATGAACACTGTGCGCAGCCTGGCGGCTGGGAACCGGCACGTGAACGCCACACGCTGTTCAATTACAACGGAGACAGAATGGTAGTGTGTCGCCGTTCTGTCTCCGTTCGGGTATGCATCGTTTGCAGAGTACAGAACATAGGCCATCGAATGGGCACCAAAAGTAGGGGATCTAAACCGAAGAAGAACATCCGAAGGCAAGTAGCACACCTATGCACACTACATGCCCGTAACCGAAATGAAACACAATATTGGATAAATTCACCATTTTAGTCTAAGAAAATATGTAAAAATCCATAACTGATTGTATTTCGTTAAAGTGAAGAAGACTAATAAAACAGCATGTCATATGCAAAATAAAATATTACTCTTCTTGAATGGAGCCCCACGAAATACAACAACAAACGGCATTCGTGGCGCAGCTAGTCACGTTATTCTAAATTGTGTGTGTTCCTATCGGGAACACAGTGGCGGGCGGTGCTGCCGGCTTGATTACGTCATTGGGAGTGTATACTCAATGGCGTAGGCCTGTTTACTACTCAATCGGACTTAATGGCTACTAGTGGTAGGTTTCGTCCCGATCGGACATAATGGCTACAAGCGGTAGGTTTCGTTCCGATCGGACTTAATGGCGGGGTTAGGTTAGGTTAGTTTATGTTGCCCTCCCAACGACGTCATCAAGCCGAGGCACCGCCCGCCACTTATTCAGGCTCGTCACACTACCTACAGTGCAGTGTACGGAAGTGTGACGCCTGCCCACTGAACTCAATATAATCCGTGGCCCCCTTGACCTTTGAGTTGCACTTGTAAGTTTGTGTTTGAAATGTCCTTATACTATTATTTATCATGACAAAACAATCTGGGATTCAACAATTTTGAGTAGAATTATAATATTCGATTATGCTTTCATCACAAGACATACATTTTGTGGATTGGAACACTGGGTGGAAAACGTCACCCTATGGATACTATATTACTTTTTTTCCTGTTTTATTATGAATTTTCCACTTCTTGTTTTCAAATGTATTAAGATAATTGGAACCCTGATTCTGCTTTATGAATGCAATAATAGGAACAGCCTGTGGAGGGAAAAACTGGTAAAAATTGCCCCAGTTACTAACTAGTTATGGTGAGCTAACTAATTTACTAATATTGGTTTGGGTATTGATATATTTAAATATACTAATATTGGGTATTGATAAAGCCGACTACATCTGCTTTTTCGTTGAATTTTCCACACTTAATGTTTGTTTTTTTGCCAGAATTTTCTACTCCGCACCTCAGTTCTAAAGCAATCCTAAGATCCTGTTCACCCATTATCAAAATCCCAAATGTGTCAGGGTCAGGGGTCTAAAATAAATAAAAAATACAACCTCTCAAGTGGTCACTATCACATCATCATGTTTAACAAACATTAGTCAAATAATTTATATAGGTTTAGGTAGGTAGGGTTCTGATGTGCTGTAACCTCGGACACATCCTATTCCAGACTGTTATGCTATCAGAATGTAGGTGATACTGACACACTAAAGCACGGACACTTGCCAAGTGTTTTAGTGTGTCATTATTATCTACATTCATTCTAATAGTATGGCAAGTGCGGAGTTGAGATTTGTCTGAGGTTACTGCAGTTGAACTTGTTCAATGTGTGGAAAAGCTATGATTGGTCAAAAGCAGAATTGCAAAAATGTGATTTGATATGAAATATGTTTGACATAATCCTAATGTTATCACATTTTCTATTTTATAGGCACAGGAGCGTCACTATGAAATTTTTAGTTCTGGGGCAGTCAGATGTTTGCCACCCCCCCCCCCCCCCACTCCAATAGGACTCATGCTAAAATCCTGCTAATCTGGGGGTGGGTGGAAGGTGATCCTGGGGGACCCTCTAATTTTTCTGTTATATCTTAATTTTATGCTTTCAATGCCTGTGCGATTTTGTTGTCAACCTTTGACAACTAATATATTTGCATAATTGCTGTGTTGTGCACAATATGGCTGCACATTATGATGTCATGCGAGGGGGAGCGGCGCACATCACACCGTTCCGGGCGTTGGGGTACCTCTACCCCGCCGTGTAGGGCGTCCACCAACACCAACACCGGCTAAAGGCCATGCCGAGATACCGCGTGCTCGCTGCCTCACGGAGCCGCCTCGACTCACCAGGCGACAAACTGGCCGTGCAGAGGCGGGAGAGACAGTGAGCGGAACCGTATCAGCAGCGTCTACCGGCGCACACGTAAAAGTAGAGCTGCTCAACATTCAATATCTCCTCCTTAAACTTCCAGATATCCGTGTCGATGTTCAACAGAGGCGTCCTGACATTTTATGTTACGTTGAAACAAATCTAAAGTCATCAACACCTGATCGTTTCTTTGCAATCGAAGGTTACCGGCTCTTTCGACAAGACCGCATCACGGGAAGAAAGAAGTCAGGAGGAGGCGTCGCAATATATGTAAAAGAAGACTTACAGGTAGAGAAACTGAAGAAAATCTCATCACTCGGGTCCCAATCACATGCAGAATCACTATGGCTGAAAGTGAAAATCGACCGTAAGAAAGCTGTGATCATAGCCTGTATCTACCGACCTCCATCTACATCACACGGCCAAACTCAAGCCGACTACAACGACATAGAGGAGCAAATCCAGAAGGCCATCACCGCATTCCCTACTCAACGAATCATCGTTGCTGGTAATCTAAATTCGGACTCTCGCACGAACCCACCTGGTTACAACCGGTTAAGTGAACTGCAAACATTTTGGATTACATCGCATGGTTAATGAACCCGCGTTCTACCGCGGTAGCACACAGAGCATTCTGACATGTTCCTTGTATCCGCGGTAGCACACAGAACATTCTGACATGTTTCTTGTATCCGCGGTAGCACACAGAGCATTCTGACATGTTCCTTGTATCCGCGTTAGCACACAGAGCATTCTTGACATGTTTCTTGTATCCGCGGTAGCACACAGAGCATTCTGACATGTTCCTTGTATCCGCGGTAGCACACAGAGCATTCTGACATGTTCCTTGTATCCGCGGTAGCACACAGAGCATTCTGACATGTTCCTTGTATCCGCGGTAGCACACAGAGCATTCTGACATGTTCCTTGTATCCGCGGTAGCACACAGAGCATTCTGACATGTTTCTTGTATCCGCGGTAGCACACAGAGCATTCTGACATGTTCCTTGTATCCGCGTTAGCACACAGAGCATTCTTGACATGTTTCTTGTATCCGCGGTAGCACACAGAGTATTCTGACATGTTTCTTGTATCCGCGGTAGCACACAGAGCATTCTGACATGTTTCTTGTATCTGCGGTAGCACACAGAGCATTCTGACATGTTTCTTGTATCCGCGGTAGCACACAGAGTATTCTGACATGTTTCTTGTATCGGACTCATTTTGTAATGGAAGCGTTTTGCCGCGATGTACAGTGGTAGACGACTGTGATTACTGCGCTCATCATCGTAGGGTGTGTCTTGAAATTAGAGTCCCTCGAACAAAGGTAAAACCGACATATGGAGCAGACGAAATTGGCGAGCCTTTAATGCAGATGCGTTTTTGTGTGACGTAATGCGGGTAGAATGGAATGTTATTGTTCGCGGAAATCAAAATTGCGAGGAGCAATGGAACACATTTTCCTCAACCATGTCGAACATTCTGAATCAACACTTCCAGATATCCGTGTCGATGACTTTATAACGTCTGATAGGGGCTATCAGACGTTATAAAGTACGCAATCCAAATCCTCCTCCGGTGACAGATGAAACCTTACATCTCATGAGACAGCGCACAAAAGCTAAAGCAAGGAATGACACTTCCTACAATGATCTAAATATTAGGGTCAGAAGAGCTATTAGGAAGGACATAAGACAATCGATCACACAAAGAGTAAAAATTCTTCCTCATCTTTCCTCTTTCGAGAAATCCGTCCGGTCATAGCTCCTAAACGAGGAAAGCTGATTGAACCAGTTAACCTATCACCAGACGAACTAAACAACTATTTCACTTCAATAGGGACATAGACTAGAGAGAAGGTCGTGACCGAAATCGCTCGGTTCGGCCGTGAGTCTCTGAAGACGCGACTACCGCGTGTCAACGCCGGCGCGCTAAGAATCACGCCCGTGACCTTGAACGGCTAAAACAAGTGACTTTCCTCGATGCCTAATAAGGAATCTCAAATTGAGGGGGACGTACCAATACAAATTATAAAACTTCCATTTCAAATTATCGGACGTGTTTTCTTGAGGATTATAAACACCAGTTTTGTGACAGAAACTGTACCATCCAGTTGGAGAAGGGCAGAAGTTATACCAATCCACAAACGAGACAACCCCTCAGTTGCTTCAAATTTTAGGCTAATAACCAAGGTTCCTCTCATCTGTAAAGTAGTCGAAAAACTTGTGAATGACCAAGTTACCACCTATATGGAAGAACAGCATCTCTTCAGTGACGACCAGCACGGATTCAGAAACAAAAACACTCAACCTGTTCAGCCCTATTGACTATCAGTGACCAAATCATAAACGGCATGGACAGATCCGAAATCTCTTTAGTTACACTTATCGACTTAAGTCGCTGTTTTGACGTTAAGTCGCTGTTTTGCCCACGAGCTGCTACTAAACAAAATAAAAATGCTTCAAATTTCCACGGGATGGTTCCGAAGTTATCGATCTGGCCATACTCAGAATGTTCGCGTGGGGGGGGGGGATGTCTCCAACTCCCGCCCCATTACTATAGACACTTCAAAGGCACGTGACTCGGACCATTGCTATACAACATGACAACTATTGACTTTAATTGTTTTATACCGAAAGAAATAGACGGATTCCGAATCACCACTGTCCGATATGCAGATGATAGCCAAATCGCCATCACCGGTCCCAGAAAAAGTTTAACTGAAATGCAGAGTGCATTAGAAAAGGTCCTCGATATAGCCAATGCTTGGTTCCTCCAAAACGGGATGATGATCAACGCAGCAAAAACAGAACTGTTATTATGCGGTGACCGTCGACAACTCGCCCAAATCTCCGAACCATCCGAAATATGGTTTAAAGGTGAGTGTATGAAAAGCTCAAATCAAGTTAAAAACCTTGGTGTAATTATGGACAGCACACTTTCATGAAACCAACACGTTCGAATGATAACGAATCGATGTTTCGGTATACTCGAAGAGCTTTCACATGCTAAACACGCACTTCCTGTACGAATTATGCCTCGTCTTATTGACTCACTTGTATTATCTCAACTGCGCTACTGTGTGCAAGTGTATGGGAACGGAAACAGTGAGAACATAGACCTCATTCAAAAAGTGTTCAATTTTGCTGCTAGGATAATCTCTAACCGCCAAAAGTTTGATCGTATATCAGACGCTCTCCATAGCCTTGGATGGCTCAGTGCACGTCAGTTTGTAGAATATTTCGACCTATGTATGTTGTACAGCATGATATCTTCCGGTCAGCCACATCTTTTAGCCTTATAGTTCAAGTTCAACCTAGAAGTACGCGAGCGGGACACACGCCAATCGGGTGAAATTAAATCAGCTCGTCCATGAAATAATCACGGCAAACGAACATTCGTGTATCGAGCGAGTGGACTGTTTAACCGATATGGCGTCAAGGGTCACGGCTCTTCAACTCCTTTAGAGTCAACCCAAAGCTCTTATAAGCGGTGGGCCAGATTGGCAGTGCGATATGAAAGCTGACCATTTATTTATTGTCTTCATCAAAATTATCAGTACCACTCAGGAAGCTCGTTAATTGTTCAATGTCATAATCGTGTGTATATACATATGTGTGTGTGTATGTGATGTATGCTCTTCGTATGCGTGTATCGTGTGTCGGGTGTATGATGAAGTCCTATGAATAGCCCTTTAAGAGTGGAAAGGTCTAATGAAGTGAAATCAATAAATACATAAATAAATTGAACTAGTGGCAACTGAACCAGTAACAACTGAACCAGGTACAACTGAACCAGTGACAACTGAACCAGGGACACCTGAACCAGGGACAACTGAACCAGGAACAACTGAACCAGTGACAACTGAACCAGTGACAAATGAACCAGTGACAAGTCAACCAGGGAATACTGGACCAGTGACAGTTGAATCAGGGACAACTGCACCAGGGACAAGTGAACTAGTGACAACTGAAGCAGTGACAACTGAAGCAGTGACAACTGAACCAGGACAACTGCACCAGTGACAACTGAACCAGGGCAACTGAACCAGTGCCAACTCAACCAGGGACAACTGAAACAGTGACAACTGAGGTTAAATTTTGAAATTGACCTAGCCCGTTCACCATTAATATTTGGCGAAGCGTCTTGACGAGACAAACACGATGGTGGTAGTATTATTTCGCCATGTTTAACTGATCAGAAGTTATTCACGATTTTTTTTGGAAGAAGATGCCATCGTGACATTTGGTGACCTCTGGACCCTAAACCATTGACATGAGCTAAAATTTGACAACACCGATGGCGATTACATTTTTCATGAGCCTCCTATTGCTTTTTTCCGTTTGTTCCTAGTTCCAAGATATTTTGGGGTTTCTGGAGCTCAGTCTGGTGACCTCAATATTGACTTAAGCCATACAACGACCAAAACAATCGTTTTGACATTATTTTTGAAGAGCTGTCCAACGATATTGTTGGATTCCGCCTACTCTCCATAGGAGCTGAGTTAAAGGAAATAGTTCACCTTCAACATGGGATTTTGAACTGAAATAGCAGTTTTGTAGCCCGTGTTGAGAAATCCTTATCTGCAACTTTTCTTGGCTGAAAAGACTCTCAAGCCGAAGATATTTGACTTTTTGGCGAAGGAATGCAGCGCATATATGATATACCGTACCGACTGAGTGCCAGCACTGGTCTGAGCATGCGCAGACCAATAACGCACACCATAACACTAATAATTTACGACCTTCTGTCCTGAATTGGCGCGATGTAGGACCATTTTTGAAAAGAAAAAAAGAAACTGTATTACAAAATATAATAAAATCGTGTTCTGAAAATTTCCGAAGGTGAACTATTTCCTTTAAAAGGGTGGCGCCCAATTTCACTGGTTGTCACTGGTTCAGTTATCCTGGTTCAGTTGTCCCTGGTTCAGTTGTCACTGGTTCAGTTGTCACTGGTTCAGTTGTCACTGGTTCAGTTGTCACTGGTTCAGTTGTCACTGGTTCAGTTGTCCTGGTGCAGTTGTCACTGGTTCAGTTGTCCCTGGTGCAGTTGTCACTGGTCCAGTTGACATGGAACCGTGGCATGCAGCAGTAGACCTGTTAAACAATAACAAACTTTCAGCGAGACCTTCTCCCCTGGTATTTTCCCATTGCTGGGCGGTCCAATAGCCAGCATGCCAAGTTTCAGCATTTTTGGTGTACTTTTAACCCTCCCGCACGAGCGCCGAATCTTCGCCCATATGGACAGTACAAGGTCAAATAATGTCAATAGATGGCAGCACCGTCATTTTCGAGCGAACGGCTGATAAGCAACAAGGGAAGCAGAGTTTATGAAAAAGGCACCAAGCTGCCACTAATAGCTACTATATATCGTGTTGCTTAAACCGAGGCTCAAATTAGCTCGAAAAAGAGGAGCATTGTTCGATTAAGTTATAGACCTTGCAATTTGATGTCCTATTTTCACTAACATAGCAAAGCCATCTGTACTATCTTGGCGAGTTACTTTCGATATAGGAACTGCACCTCTTTCTTCTCTTCCCCCCTAATGGGTGCTATGTGCTGTGTCACATTTCCGGCCGCTGACCCCGTCCGGCCGCCCGGCCGGCGGAGCGGACGGCTGGCCGACCGGTGACCTCTGCCTCGGGCGCCGGCCGGTCACGTGACTTCCGACCAGGCGAGGCGGGGGCCGGCAGCGCCCCCCCCCCCCGCCAGACCTGACCGGGACGTGAGGCTGGCAGGACGTGCGCTGGATTGGCGCAAGATGCCAACCACTCGTAGCGGCAAGAAGACCAGCTACACCAGCCCAGTGAGGAGCTCGAGCAAGGCCAGTCGTCAGTCGCACCGCTCTCGGAGCAGCGCGTGCGTATGGATGGTCAACAGGACGATCAAGGCGTTTCCCTCCTCCCAGCTTCCAACAAGGAGGGAATGTCTTCAGCGTCTTTTCTACTTGGAGGCTGCCTCGATGGAAGTCAACTCCATCCGGTCTTCGCCTATCAGGTCGCGAATGAAGCCCTCAGCCAGCACGCTGCCGCTACTCTCAGCACTATCCGGATCGACAGGTCGCGAATGAAGCCCTCAGCCAGCACGCTGCCGCTATTCTCAGCACTATCCGGATCGACAGGTCGCGAATGAAGCCCTCAGCCAGCACGCTGCCGCTACTCTCAGCACTATCCGGATCGACAGGTCGCGAATGAAGCCCTCAGCCAGCACGCTGCCGCTATTCTCAGCACTATCCGGATCGACAGGTGGCGAATGAAGCCCTCAGCCAGCACGCTGCCGCTACTCTCAGCACTATCCGGATCGACAGGTGGCGAATGAAGCCCTCAGCCAGCACGCTGCCGCTACTCTCAGCACTATCCGGATCGACAGGTGGCGAATGAAGCCCTCAGCCAGCACGCTGCCGCTACTCTCAGCACTATCCGGATCGACAGGCTGCAGCGCTGATCACCAAGCTGCACACCAGGTGGACTGCGCTGGCGAACAGCAGGAAGCAGGATTCGGCGGCAGCGAGCAAGACGAGGCAGGACTTCGAGCGGCGCATGGACGGCATGTGTGACCTCACCACAGCCACCGCCGAGCAAGTCATCAGTATGGATCGCCTCAGGAACGTACAATTCGGACCGCAAGTACCAGAAGAGAGTCACTCAGCAGATGAGTCGAGAAGCTACGGAGGCAGAATCGCGGAGGCAGAAGCAACGGCACCCCCAAAACGCAGACGATGTCCTTGGAAACAAAGACAACGAAGACTCTTCAGAAGAAGACTCCAGTGACCCCGCCACAGATAAGGATACCGAGTTTGTCCCTTCGGCCGGCCGGTCGTCCTCGGGCAGCCTGGTCACACTGCAAGTGCCGAAACGGATCGCTGACACAGCCGTGCCCAGCGCGCTGGACCGGGACAAAGTTAGCGATGGCGCTGCGACCTACATCCTAGCAGCCATGATCCAGTCTGGCGGAGGCGACCTGCAACAATTTCGGCTGAGTCGGTCAACACTCCACCGCCGTCGCAGTGGAAACCGCAACGAACAGTCGCAACAGTTACGAAAGGTCTCTCCAGTGGATACTACAAATCACTGGGATGGAAAACCTCTGGAGGACAGCAGTGGCAAGGCCGAACGATTGGCAGTCATGGTGTCTGGCGGCACGAGGTAGTGCTGCCAAGGGAAGATGCTGTCTTCCCGGAAGATCGCAAATGGCACTGGCGAGTCTCAAGCCAATGAAGCGTTCCTGTGCGTGCAAGAGTGGCGGCTTCAGGACCCGTGCACGCCATGTGTCATTTGACACAACGGCGTCGAACACCGGATGGGAGGAGGGAGCGGCCGTACGTCTAGAGAAGAAGATGGGGAATAATATCTTGTTCGTGCCTTGCCGGCACCAAATTCAGGAACTGGCTGCAAAAGCTGTCGGGATTCAGCTTTTCGGCAAAGACAACACACCAGAGACGGTACTTTCAAGGTTTTCAAGTAGGTCTGGCCCAAACTGGACCAAACTTGATATGAGATCCTCCATCTAGAGGACGATGCGCTGATGTCGCAGGCGGCAATGGTGCTGGCAGCGCTAAAGCAACTCACTGACGAGAAACCTGAACTGAGAGCCGACTACGAGTCCGCCATTCTGGCCACTGGGGCTCTGGGTGGGAGACTGGCTCAGACAAGCGACGCCAGCGACACGATCTTCTCCCGGCCCGGTGAGTGCCACAAAGCGCGCTGGATGGCGCACATCATCTACGGGCTGAAGATGTTCCTCTTTCGAGCGCAGCTGCTGGACCTCGACGTCATCTCTTCAGAGATGCACTCCAGCCTGCGGCGGTTCGCCATGTTCGTGTGCCTCTTCTACGTCCGCGAGTGGCTCACTTGCACGTCCGCCGCAGACGCTGCCATCAACGACCTCAACAGGTACCAGGACCTGGCAATCCTGTTCCGAGTGGACTCTGATGTAGCGGAGGCTGCCATGCGCGTTTACGGCCGGCACACGTGGTACCTCAGCGAGTAGTTGGTGCCAATGGCACTCGTCGGCTCCCAAGTCGATCCTGAAACCAAGCGGCGGCTGGCGGACGCCGTTATCGAATCGGAGTAAGGACAGGTGACCGGTCTGGGCAAGCCGCGACTGCCGCCGTTGCCTACAGAATACAGACGCTGCAGCTGGATGAGTTCGTTGGCCCGACATCCTGCGTCATCTTCAGAGCCCTCGGCATCGGCGTGCAGTTCCTGGCAATGCCGTTGCAGTGGGAGAACGATCCGGGCTACACCAGGCTAACTTCATTCGTATCACACCTCCGAGTGACGAACGACACGGCAGAGCGCGGCGTGAAGCTGGTCACATACTTTATCAACTACCTGACGACCTCTGACGAGGAGCGGCAGCAGTTGCTCCAGGTGGCCGAAGCGCACCGCCAGCGGTATCCGGACTACCGGAAGTCAACCCTGTCGGCTGTCAGCTCACCTGGGCCGAGAGCGGGAACCCGCGCGCAGCGACCTCGAGCTGCGCCGTGCGAGCGCACTCCCTGCGGCGATATCGTACTAACTGTGTGGTTTCAGTGGCTAAGCTGAATGTGTCCTAGAAACAATATATTATATATATATAGAACGTTGCCTGTTTGTATTTTATTTTTCTTCTTGGAAACGGCAATACCAAGTAAAGAGGAGGAGGAAGAGAAGAAAGAGGTTCAGTTCCTATATCGAAAGTAACTCGCCAAGACAGTACAGCTGGCTTTGCTATGTTAGTGAAAATAGGACAACAAATTGCAAGGTCTATAACTAAATCGAACATTGCTCCTCTTTCTCGAGCTAATTTGAGCCTTGGTTTAAGCAACACCATATATAGTAGCTAGAAGTGGCAAGTGGCAAGCTAGGTGCCTTTTTATTCATAAACTCTGCTTCCCTAGTCGCTTATCAGCCGTTCGCTCGAAAATGACGGTGCTGCCATCTATTGACATTATTTGACCTTGTACTGTCTCTATGGGCGAAGATTCGGCGCTCGTGCGGGAGGGTTAAAAGTACACCCAAAGAGCTGAAACTTGGCATGCTGGCTATTGGACCGCCCAGCAATGGGAAAATACCAGGGGAGAAGGTCCAGATGAAAGTCGGTTATTTTTTAACAGGTGGAATGCAGCAGCATTGCAAAAGCACAACATAGTGCACCAAGGCAACATTTGAATACCTTATTGCCTTCGTCTGTCGGTACCAAATGTTTTGTTTGGAAACAAAAATAGCAAAATTGTAGAAGAAAAAAAATGGTGACAAACTTGTGGCTTCAGAATTCCAACGGTGACACACAGCTAGGGTTTCCCAGCCCTGGTGTATTACTTCGTTTCGCATCAACCTGTTTTATCCAATAACTTCAATACGTTTATTTAATGATGCCATTAAGTATCCAGTAATCAGGACGAATTTCCAGGCAACTTGTTTACCGAGGCATATCAACTATAGACAAGTTTCCAAGCGGCACATTTACCTACGCATATCAAATAAAGACAGCCTTCCAAGCATCTCATTCACCAAGGCATGTCATCCACAGGTAAATTTTCAAGTAGCTCATTCAACGAAGATTCATCAGGTAATCAGGCAATAGCCAGCATTTGACTGCGTCATCTTGCCTGCTCATAACCAATTACACACTGTGACCGACATAAAGCGGCAAGCGCGCCAAACTCACCTCAGCAAAGCTCATAACGCATTACACACGGTGACCGACATAAAGCGCGCCAAACTGGTCTCTGACTGCTCCCGGCGCGACGCTCGGGGCCATTACCGGGGCTCGCCTCCGCCATCGATTGGTAAAGAGCATTCGTATGTCCGCCCATCGACGCATCGGCCGGCGCCGGGCGCAGCAAGGCATGGCTGGGACGTCCCAGCACTCCTGGGGACTGGGATGGTACAGGGCGCAGCAAGGCATGGCTGGGACGTCCCAGCACTCCCGGGGACTGGGATGGTACAGGACGCAGCAAGGCATGGCTGGGACGCCCCAGCACTCCCGGGGACTGGGATGGTACAGGACGCAGCAAGGCATGGCTGGGACGTCCCAGCACTCCCGGGGACTGTGATGGTACAGGACCGTCTGCTGCAGCCTCTCCCAGACCCATAGAGATGGCTCAGACGGCAGAGTGGTGGTGCTCTGATACTCATACTGACACAGCCTGGGATACCGACGGGAGTATCATACTGACACAGCCTGGGATACCGACGGGAGTATCATGTGCGCTGATCACCTTGTGTGACACCTTGATGTGACACCTTGTGCTCGGAACCCACTGTGACACCTTGTGCTCGGACCATACCGTGACACCCTGTGCTCGGACCATACCGTGACACCCTGTGCTCGGACCATACCGTAACACCCTGTGCTCGAACCATACCGTGGCACCCTGTGCTCGGACCATACCGTGACACTCTGTGCTCGGACCATACCGTGACGCCCTGTGCTCGGACCATACCGTGACACCCTGTGCTCGGACCATACCGTGACACCCTGTGCTCGGACCATACCGTGACACCCTGTGCTCGGACCATACCGTGACACCCTGTGCTCGGACCATACCGTGACACCCTGTGCTCGGACCATACCGTGACATCCTTTTCTCGGACCATACCGTAACACCCTGTGCTCGGACCATACCGTGACACTCTGTGCTCGGACCGCAGTCAAGGCTGTGTTTTCGAGCAGCAGTCGGTGCAGGCCAGCGCGCAGGCAACCAATATTTGCCGCTGAGTCAGAACATAATCATAGACTGACTCGATTTCTGTCCGAAAGCATTGCAGGATCGCCGGACAATACCATTCGAAGATCACCGGGCAATGCCATTCGAAACGAGACGGTGCGATCAGACATCGTCAACCAGCGATTGTAAAGTTAGTCTCTGCACTGGGGTTCGGACCTCCGCATTCGGGATACGCGACAGGCAATTTTACTGCTGCAGCACGTAATCAAGGGGCCGGACACCGTCAAATACTGGCAATGTCTAATTTCGACTGAGGTTGACGAGCCACTCGTGATTTCGACTGACGTTGACGAGCCACTCGTGATTTCGACTGACGTTGACGAGCCACTCGTGATTTCGACTGAGGTTGACGAGCCACTCGTGATTTCGACTGAGGTTGACGAGCCACTCGTGATTTCGACTGAGGTTGACGAGCCACTCGTGATTTCGACTGAGGTTGACGAGCCACTCGTGATTTCGACTGAGGTTGAAGAGCCACTCGTGATTTCGACTGAGGTTGACGAGCCACTCGTGATTTCGACTGAGGTTAACGAGCCACTCGTGATTTCGACTGAGGTTGACGAGCCACTCGTGATTTCGACTGAGGTTGACGAGCCACTCGTGGAGTCATCGGTCTTTCATACGCAGACATGGCTCAACTGTTCAGTCCAAGTCCGGCGCATCAAACCCGCGCAATTCAGATACAAGGCAGGCGTCTTGGACGCCGACGTGCAACACGTCCTTCCCGGGCGGTGTTACTGTGGGCCTGCCGTAGCAGCTGACTCCGACCCTGTTTTTTCTTCTTCCCGGAGCGGCGTAAAGCCATTTTCCGGGGGATTTACTTCTGGCAATTTGGTCAGGTAAATAAATTACGTTAACCGGTTTATGTGAACCTGGAGCAATGCAACGGAATAGGGTCTATCTTACGTTAAGTAATTCGTTCAAAGTCAAAGCTAAATACAACACGTGACACAAATACATACATACTTATTCACACACACACACACACACACACACACACACACACACACACACACACACACACACACACACACACACACACACACACACACACACACACACACACACACACACACACACACACACACACACACACACACACACACACACACACACACACACACACACACACACACACACCAACACCCACACCCACACCCACACCCACACCCACACCCACACCCACACCCACACCCACACCCACACCCACACCCACACCCACACCCACACCCACACCCACACCCACACCCACACCCACACCCACACCCACACCCACACCCACACCCACACCCACACCCACACCCACACCCACACCCACACCCACACCCACACCCACACCCACACCCACACCCACACCCACACCCACACCCACACCCACACCCACACCCACACCCACACCCACACCCACACCCACACCCACACCCACACCCACACCCACACCCACACCCACACCCACACCCACACCCACACCCACACCCACACCCACACCCACACCCACACCCACACCCACACCCACACCCACACCCACACCCACACCCACACCCACACCCACACCCACACCCACACCCACACCCACACCCACACCCACACCCACACCCACACCCACACCCACACCCACACCCACACCCACACCCACACCCACACCCACACCCACACCCACACCCACACCCACACCCACACCCACACCCACACCCACACCCACACCCACACCCACACCCACACCCACACCCACACCCACACCCACACCCACACCCACACCCACACCCACACCCACACCCACACCCACACCCACACCCACACCCACACCCACACCCACACCCACACCCACACCCACACCCACACCCACACCCACACCCACACCCACACCCACACCCACACACACACACACACACACACACACACACACACACACACACACACACACACACACACACACACACACACACACACACGCACGCACGCACACACGCACGCACGCACGCACGCACGCACGCACGCACGCACGCACGCACGCACGCACGCACGCACGCACGCACGCACGAACACGAACACTAACACGAACACGAACACCAACACCAACACCAACACCAACACCAACACCAACACCAACACCAACACCAACACCAACACCAACACGCACACGCACACGCACACGCACACGCACACGCACACGCACACGCACACGCACACGCACACGCACACGCACACGCACACGCACACGCACACGCACACGCACACGCACACGCACACGCACACGCACACGCACACGCACACGCACACGCACACGCACACGCACACGCACACGCACACGCACACGCACACGCACACGCACACGCACACGCACACGCACACGCACACGCACACGCACACGCACACGCACACGCACACGCACACGCACACGCACACGCACACGCACACGCACACGCACACGCACACGCACACGCACACGCGCACGCGCACGCGCACGCACACGCACACGCACACGCACACGCACACGCATGATATACATACACTTGACAAATATAGTTGTGAAAGGTGATAGTGTTGTAGAAGCCAGGATGCCATCATTACAGCAACGGGAGACTGTTGCCTGTCTTCCTGGCTCCGGCCCCCGGCGAGACCTGGTTGTGGGGTGTATTTAGCTGGGGGAAAGTCCTAAATAACAACAAAAAAAACAGCGCCTGCGGCAAATGGGAAAAACCCGCGCATAAAACCAAAATTGCGCTAGGCAAAAAAAAACGTTTTATTTGATTGGCTAAGCGTTTTTGGTAAAGCAGATCGAAGAGAAGACAAATTAACTCTGGGTATTCGTCACCAAAGAGCGTTTGGAGGTTGAGTGTTATATTATTTGTTGAGTGTATTATTATTATGCCGTGTGTAATTGATGATTTTCTGACGATTGACATTATGGATTGGGCAGTTGATGAGCAAATGTTTGATTGTATACCGATGGGTAACCTGGGCAAGGTTAGCAATTAGGAGGCGGAAGTTGGTCGAAGATATGATAATGTGTCATTTTGGTGTGTCCGAGGCGGAGGCGCGCTAAAACAACTTCATTTTCTCGGCAATCTTGGTGGCTTGAGGTGCAATGCATTGACCTATATAAGTATATAACCTACATATGTCAATGGTGTAATGCGTGACTTGGCGTGGTTTGATGGGGTGTAAGGGGTAATGCGGGGTGTTATCCTATTCGCGTTGGCGTAATATAATACATTGTTGATGAATGTAACTTAAAGGGATATTGCCACCTCCGGAGGATTTCTAAAAAGCATCTTAAATGAATGGTGGGGATCAACAATCGTGCATGCTCAAGCTCAAACTTGCTCCTGCAGCACCTAAAGCTCTATCGGCAAAGTATTTTGTATTAATTTCTGACTCCAAAACGTTGGTCCCAGCTGTGCTCAGTACTAGATTCATGATGGCCGCTCTTATCCAGTTTGGCTGTGAAATTGGCGCACGCCCATATCCGAAGCGTGCGAATTCGCCAAGACTTGACCTTGAAAAGTCTATCTGTGTTATAAGATATAGATCACATAACTCCTACGGTCCCAAAGTCGAGCCATAGCAATTCTTACTGTTTTATTATGCAAGAGGCAAGGTTGTTGAAAATATAATTAACTGCATACGCTTTTTAATTTTAAAGTGCACTGACGGAATGGTGATGTTGAGTTTGCAACATTCAAAAGAAAACAACAGTCCGCAAAGAAGTGATTCTAAATCGTGATGTGGCGACTCCAATTTTACGAATGCTTGGCAAGCATGAGTGGTGCACCGAGGCGCTCTGCGAGTGCCGAGCTGGCTGACTCGCCTTAGGGGGTGGGAGTGACCGCCTTCCGAAGGCTGTTCGGGGGGGGGGGAGTGACTGGGGAGCTGGCGCGAGCGGGTCGCGTCGGTTTGGCATGCCTATAGGCCTCGGGCGTGCTAACGGCTAGCTGCCTACGTCGGCTGCCCGGCCTGAGCCCCGCCGACGTCCTCCTGTGCGCTCTCGCCCGGTTCGTCGTAGAACCCGTGCCAGGGCCGCCCGTGGCGACCATCGTCGGACAGGGGCTGGCGGGGCTGCGATTTCGGCTGGAGTGGGGCGGTGCCGCCGGCTCCTGATGTGGGAAGTCGCCGTCGCCGACTCTTCAAGAGGGACCGGCTCTGGCCGGCTGAGGTGCCGCTTTGGCCCCCCTCTCATCTACATGTTTCTACTTATGTTTGATTTATATATTTATATTATGTCTGATTGCATCTACTTGCTTGATTGTATCTTAGGTTTTATTGTTTTATTGTAGGTGCCTATTTGTTTGTATTGCGGGCGTCCGATGTTGTTGTGCCGGCAGCGCCATCTGCACCACCTGCCGCGCCACCTGGTGCGGGTGTCGCGTCCGGGGCTGTCCCGCGGGTTGAGCTGCCGGGTTTGGTTTGGTTTGTGGACCAATCACCGTATCCTCTTGGGACCAAGGTGCTAATTGGAACTCTCACCCTGTTCCGAGGGGTATGGGGAGCCGGTCAGACTTTTTCAGAGGCCCGCCGAGGGATTGAACCCCGGTCCCTGGCACAGAAGGCAAGTATCTTACCACGAGCTGCCGGGGGACTGGCCAGTTGGCCACCCCCGGTCAGCTCCCTGTGGGGCGGTCCCGGCGCGGCGGAGCGGCAGAGACACATTCGTTTCATGTGTGTGTGTGTGTGTGTGTGTGTGTGTGTGTGTGTGTGTGTGTGTGTGTGTGTGTGTGTGTGTGTGTGTGTGTGTGTGTGTGTGTGTGTGTGTGTGTGTGTGTGTGTGTGTGTGTGTGTGTGTGTGTGTGTGTGTGTGTGTGTGTGTGTGTGTGTGTGTGTGTGTGTGTGTGTGTGTGTGTGTGTGTGTGTGTGTGTGTGTGTGTGTGTGTGTGTGTGTGTGTGTGTGTGTGTGTGTGTGTGTGTGTGTGTGTGTGTGTGTGTGTGTGTGTGTGTGTGTGTGTGTGTGTGTGTGTGTGTGTGTGTGTGTGTGTGTGTGTGTGTGTGTGTGTGTGTGTGTGTGTGTGTGTGTGTGTGTGTGTGTGTGTGTGTGTGTGTGTGTGTGTGTGTGTGTGTGTGTGTGTGTGTGTGTGTGTGTGTGTGTGTGTGTGTGTGTGTGTGTGTGTGTATCTGTAGTGGCTGTTGTGTGTGTAATACATGAATGGATCCAAATTTTTTTAAAATCTAATGGGGGAGTTTCGGGAACCAAATTTTGCAAATTAAATCGGACACGCTTAATCGACCGATACACACCAAAAACTCCATATTGGCCTGCGAGGTGGCAATGTCCCTTCAAGCGAGCTGTGAAAGTTGTATTGTAATGCAAGCAGTGGTTCAGGAGATATTGCTTCGGACATTTTTATAAGGTCAAGGTGCAGATCAATCTTTGTCAGCCCATATGGCGGATAATTTATGAAGCCATATTTATAGATGTATTATATGTCATTATAATGTCAATGAACTTTTTTTTTATAACATGGCGATGTTTATTTTTTTCATTTGGAAAATTTCCAAATTTAGCAAGTTTTCGAAAATGTACAACTTTTTTGGATACCTTTTCTCAAACGTGTTTTTAATTTTTCGCTATGCCTTTCTTACGTGTAGGGATGTGTCAATTAAGTGCAAAAATAACATTGAGGAATATTTGCCTCCAAATATCTCACATTTTGTCATTTTACATGCCATTTTATATATACAAATATGCTATTGCTAATAACTTTTGACTGAATAAAACTAGAATGGTGCGGTAAACGTCATTTCGCTGTTCTCATCCAAACGAGTTGAATCCAAACGAGTCCAAACGAGTCCCTTTAAAGGGAGATAATGACCTTTTTCCACAAAAATGGAGTTAGCACCTGAAATCGATAGACGAGACCAAAATATATTGTAAATTCATCAAATTTTGCATATAACAATTCCTACCGCGAAATATTTCAATTCATAGTTGATAAGCGTTCCACGCTTATAATCAGCAAGCACTCGGTAACGACATCAGTAAATTAGCCTCCCTACGCATTGTTATTTATCATGAAGGTATGCAATATGTTTCCTGCATTCTATCTTTTGCGAATATGTGCCAAACTTTTATGAACAATCAACAATCATTTAAAAAAAGTGCATTGAAATCGGCAGTTTAGGTTAGCCCCCCATGGCAACCTATTTAGTGTCGGCGATTTGTTTATAAGTGCCCATTCAACAACGTTGAACAGATTGACACAAAAGCGCCAGATGTTGCGCTTTCCAATAGTGTAGGGAAAATACCGATCATAAATTTGCCCAAACTTATAACTTTGAATTAGGGAATAATTGTATTTAATTCTTAAATTTAGATCACATCATTTCAATACCATAACGGTAGCCAAAGAAAGTGTTGCTAACAAAATCAAAAGGTGATTATCTCCCTCTAAAGGAAATAGTTCACCTTCAACATTAGTTGTAAACTGAGATAGCAGTTTGGTAGCCCGTGTTGGGAAACCTCTATCTGCAAGTTTTCTTGACTGAAAAGACTCTCCAGCCGAATATATTTGAGTTCTTGGCGAAGGAATGCGGTGCTGGCAAAATAATGTTGTACTGGTTTTAGCCCGGGCAGAGGCTATAACATCAGCCAATCAGCTTGCAGCTGGTGCTAGCAAGCGATCGCCGGCCGCCGGTTGGCACATCTCCAATGCGAGTCTCTCTTTACGCGACTACTTTCGAATCTGATTGGCTGAACCATTGTTTACATTCGCGTGACGTCTGGACTCTGACTCAGAGAGTATACATATAGTTTTTATAAACAATACAAATTTACGGCCTTCTGTCCTGAATCGGCCCGATATAACGCCATTTTTGACAATATAAAAATAAATTGTATTAAAAAATATAATCAAATCATGTTGGGTACAAATTTTCTAAGGTGAACTATTTCCTTTAAGACGTCTGGTAGCGGACTAGGTTTTTCCCCCGGAGCAGCCTAAAGCCATATTCCGGGGGGGGGGGGGGATTACTTCTGGCAATTTGCCAGGCGCAAAAATAACATTGAACACGTTAACCGGTTTATGTGAACCCGGAACAAGCAAGGGAATAGGGTATCTATTTTTCTTTAAGTGAATTGTTCAAAGTCAAGGCTAATGTCTATTTTACGTTAACCCACGCACTGTTGGGGGTTTGCGCCGAACACGCACTGCAGGGGGTTGATTTCCGCCCCCCGTAAGGTCTAAAAAACTACGCTACATAGCGACAATCAGAAAACGGTGTTTGATAGCGTGATACAAGTTCTATCGAAAGTATTCAGTATTTTTTTAGGTCAGGTCAAAATTGAGGTCACCAGAGGTCGTCAAAGGTCAAATTTTTCCGTTTTTTTTGCTCCTTTTTTAGGACTTCGCTGCAGACATTCCCATATATCTTGGGAATTATGTATGCTAGCTAGAAACAAACGGGAAAAGTGATCGCCAGCCATTGAAATTTGCAATCGACCACATGTCCTCAAATTTGATCTGAGGTCAATATTTGAGACTCCAGAGGTAAAAAAGGGAACAATGCTGCTTTTTTGCCAAACCGTTTTTCGCTAATAACTTTTAACCTAGTAAAGCTAACGAAAAACTGTTTACGCCATTGTGTTTGTTTCGTGAAGGCGCTACGAGTGATTAACATGGTGACCTTTTTAGGGCAACCTAAAAATTTGCCCACAGGTCACGTGTCCTTGACTTGAGGTCAAGACCCAAGTAGGTCATGTTGCATATAGGTAGACGTGTATCGACGTGACAAACACATTTATGTCGGGTTTACTCCTCTATCTGCATTATGTCGCGAGTTATTGACAAACAAGTGATGGTGAACTCGGAAGACCTCAAATGACCCCATAGGGGTCACTGAACAAAATTTACACTTGGATCATCAAGAACATCCTATGATAACATGATCCAGAAGTAATTGGACTAATATCATGCATATCCTTGAAATAGGAAGAAATAGGAATGGTTTGGCTGTGTGCTCGCTGCCGTGTGACAGGAGTGTCTTTTTCGTATCGATATTTGGCTGTACATTTTAAAGCTAGCACCATGAGAGCACGATTCGAACACCACGACATAATGTTCATCAGAAACGTTCACCACCACAGGATTTGTTCATCATTCCTTATCGACAAGTTCCCTCCAGCAGTGCCTGCCCGTCAGCTGATAAATTAACGTTTGTTCACAAGTTAGTTTGCGCGGGTAAACACTGTTAAAACGTGCGTCTTTAATCGCGCTCCCAGCGCCTGCAATGCCTTTCTGGACGCGAATCGCGATGTGGATGTATGGGAGAGCAGTGCACCAGAGTTCATGAAACGTGTGGCTGTATATGTTATGGGGAGATAGTTGTGTTGTATGTCTGTAAATGTTCGTGAATGTGACGGTTTTAACTTTCGACTTCACCTGTCAGTGGGCGCAGAACCCGTTGGTGATTATACAAATAAACAAATAAACAAAGAAGCATTTTAATATTTCCCCATTGTCTTATTATGGCAGGTCACGAAATTGACCTGACCTTTGGTCACTGATATCAAAATTCCGAGACAAACGAATTGTAAGTACTTATGCCCTCATGACACCCTGTAAGTTGCAAACTGATCGGTGAGAAACTCTGGCTTTGGTACAACTGCAAACGTTTTTGGAGGTGGAATCACTTGACCTTGTCTGGTGGCCTGACCTGGATGTCCTAACAGGTGTGTCAAAATCCGGCGGCCCTGCGCGCCGCTGCTTTTCGCTATCTGAGAAAATCCTAAGAGGGGAGGGGGCGGAAATCACCCCCCCCCCCCCCCCTGCAGTGCGCGGGTTAAGTATTTCGTTCACAGTCAAAATGAAGTAAAACACGAGACACACATACATACATATTTTATTACATACACACATAGACATACATACACTTGAACATACACTTGTGAAAAGGTGTTAGTGTTGACGGAGCCGGGATGCCATCATTGCAGCAACGGGAGACTGTTGCCAGTCTCCCTGGCTCCGGCGCCCCGGCGAAACCTTGTGCGTTTTTTTCTCTGTTTTTTTCTTCTCCGGGGCGGCCTAAAGCCATATTCCGGGAGGGAATTCCTTCTGGCAATTTGCCAGGAAAATAATTACGTTAACCGGTGTATGTGAACCCGGAGCAAGCTAGGGAATAGGGTATCTATTTTACGTTAAGTGGATTGCTCAAAGTAAATCCAATGTCTATCTTACGTTAAGTATTTCGTTCAAAGTCAAAATTAAGTAAAACACGAGACACACATACATACACATTTTATTCCATACACATACTGACACACATACACTTGAACATACACTTGTGCAAAAGTGTTAGTGTTGACGGAGCCGGGGTGCCATCATTGCAGCAACGGGAGACTGTTGCCAGTCTCCCTGGCTCCGGCACCCCGGCGAGACCTGGTTGTGGGATGTATTTAGCTGGGAGAAAAGTCCTAATTAATAAAAAAAAACAGCGCCTAACGCAAAGGGGAAAAATCTGCCCATAAAGCCAAAATTGCACTAGGCAAAAAAACCCTGTTATATTGTATTAACTAATCGTGTTTGGTAAATAAAATAAAAAAGGAGAACAATCAATTCAGGATAATCATCACCTAACAGTGTGTCAAGATTCAATGTGATTCGATTGTGTTGCGTGTAATCAATTATTTTCTGACGTTTGACGTTGTGCACAGGGCAAGTAATAAGTGAATGTTTAATTGTATAGCGCGGATAACCTGGGCAGTGTTGGCAATTTGGGGGCGGAAGATTGTCGAGAATGTAATAATGCGTAATTTGTGTATACCGAGGCGGAGGCGTGCTAATACTATTTCTTTCTCTCTACAATTATGGTGACTAGATATGATATGTTTGACTTTTGGTTTGATTGGATGAAGGTGAAAATGCGGCTCAGCGTCCCACTCGCGCTGGCGCAATATGTTAAATTGTTGATTTATATAATTTAAAACGTCTGATACAGGGCTTGGAAGATGGTTTTCTGGAGGCAATTCTAGGCTTAATTTCGCGAGTCTGTCGGCTTCCTCGTTTCTCGGGATACCTGCGTGTCCCGGGAACCAGAGGAACCTGATTGTGCTGTGTTTGTTATTTAAATATTTGTTTTTTTAAGTGTATATGAGTGTATTCGAAACCTAAAAAATATTATATAATTCACTCAAAGTACAGACCACAGTGCATATAAATGTACAGACAATGTATAACACAGTTCAAATTATTGTTTGGGGGCACAGTGGCTGACAAATAATTATACCTAACCTATACAGTCACGCGCTACACTATCTGCTCGTAGAAGAGTATGTATGCCTGAGCCTTTAGGACCTTGTCCAGGGTGATCTCGGTCACGCGAGTGTCACTCACGTAAAACCAGCGGCCCGGTTCGGGCTCAGCGACTGCCGTTTCCGCCTCCTCGTCTCCGGGGTCCGTCTGCGCCGCCTGCGCGCAAGCTAATCGGTAGGCGTCGTCGATGTACCGCGTCAGCCAGGCAGGGTTAAAGTGAATAGTTCACCTTTAACATGGAGTTTTGGACTGAGATAGCAGATTTGTAGAGCAGATCTAAAAATGGGTTGTGGTGAAAGAATTACCTCCCTACGTTAAGTAATTTCGACACAGGACTAGTGGGCCCGGTTTCAATTCCGCTGTTCCGGGCCACGATCAGTTCCTTTCGCTCGCCGCTCGCCGCCGCCGGCTCGCCGCCGGAGGCAGGTACACTCTCTGGCACGTAGTCTCTGGTCACGACGCCTCGTTAATATCCGCTCAGCCGCCCAGGCGGCGCGACGGCCTCTTGTCAGAGACTGTACTTGGTGTCAGGCGGAGCGGGGGAGCCGTAACGCCTGCTGCTATCGTACGATTTCTCGTGAAATAGAAAGAGAAACTTACTTCTTTCTCCACATATATCCATCAGTTGTCCAAATCAAAGTCATATTCGTAGTTTTGAGCTCAAGATGCACCGTATGGTTGAACTTCGAGACAACTTTCAAGGTGACCTATTCCCTTTAACGGTGAGCCGATCACAGCGTCCTCGCACGCGCACGTAGGCCTAGTAGTGCCCGCTGGTGAGCAGGCCGCTGTGCTCCACCAGGCCGAACAGGGAGTAGAGAACACGCCTCTGCCGGCGGTCCATCTGCGGAAGGTCCTGGCAGATGGAGGAACAAAATGGTGCCAGGTCAAGCAGCTCGCAGAACATGACGTGACGGTTGATCTTGTACAGGTTGGAGCTGCCGACCTCGAACCGCTTCAGTTGGATGGTCAGCACCGGCGGCGGACTGTAGACCAACAACTGCTTACTGGGGTTGCTGTAGACAGTGCCGGCCGACTTCTCGTCCGACTTTCCAGACTTGCGGTGCTGGTTGCGCAGTGACGTACAATTGCGGCAGCCGAACTTATTGCCGCCTGTGAGCATCTCGGGCGCCGTGTACTCATTCAGGCTGGTGAGCAGACTGCACTCGTCCGGTTTGGTCTGGTAGCGCGCCGCCAGCGTGGTCAACGCCCGGCACAGCCACTCGGAGGCTGCCAGGGGCGGGTCGTTCGCAGATGCTGGACCGTCCGGAGATGCCGGCTCACTGTCCACGATTGAACCATCCAGAGAGACTGGCTCACTACCTTCGACTGGACCATCCGTAGAAGTCAGCTCGCAGTCCGCCGCTGCCGCCGCTGGACCGTACGGAGAGACCGACTCGCTGTCCGTTGCTGCTGGTGGGAGCTGTCGTGTCAGCTTTGCTTTGCTGACGGGCAGCGACAGGTCGAGGAACGGCTCGAACCGGTGGGTGCGCGCCGTGCAGGCCTGGCAGACCACCAGGCTGATCAGCTGGCCGCCGAAGATGGTGTCCACCGTAGTGTGCAAAACCTGCCGGCTCAGAGCTTCGAAGCGACGTTTCATCGGCTCGACCACCTTCTTGGGGTCCGCATTGGTCGACAAGCCCAGCGCGTACGTGAGGGACTGATTGTGGCGCTGGAGATCTCCCAGTCGCAGCTGTTCCATCAGCGTGCGTAGCAGCTCGTGTGAGTCTTGCTGGTCGTACCCGATGAACTGACTCGCACTCTTGGCAATGACTCGCAGCAGCTCACTCGGACTGATGGAGGCGTGGAGCCAATGGAGCCAATGGAGTGCATCCGCTTCAGCAGGTTACACACCGAGGCCGTGAGCGGACCGCAGTCCGACAGCACCAGCTCCAGAGACTTTCCGTCCTCGTCTGTGACTTGAACCAGGTGTCCGGCTCGGCCGTTGAGGTTCAGATAGTGGGAGAGATGGTGGCACTGGCTGACGCACTGAAGGACCGAGTTGAGGTAGCAGGTGTTGCCCAAGTTCACCAGGCCCTTCACTTTGGTGAGAGTGTCTTTTTCAGGGAAGGATAGGCGCGATGAGGGTGGCTGCTGCCGTTGCTGCAGGGCCGGGCTCAACAATTGCGCCGGCGCTGCCTTGGCGCCGTCACTTCCACTCGACCCCTCACTGACCAACGATTATTTTTGCTGGCGGCTTGAGTCGGGCTGTGCTGCCGTGGCATCTGCTCCGTCACCCAGCCGGGTGATGCGATGCGTTCCTTGGGGGCTTTGCGGGGTATCATTGACAGGAATGGTCAAAGACATAGAAGCTGCATTGCCTCTGATTACAGCAATTGACAAACGCTGCCAGAGCCACCCGGTTTCTCGTCTGTCCCCGGTAGAAGTGGTGATACGCGCTCCCAGTTCCTGTATAAATGCTCTGGTTGTTGGACCGCAAGCGCCGCCAGTCTCGAACGCGATGGGCTCAAACTGGAAGCGCCGAGTGAGTTCGGAATATTTACGGCGCTTCCGGTCTTCTGCTTCACCTGCTGCGGCTCCGGCAGTTATAGCGGCTGATTTCAGGTTCGTGGCAGCGTAGGTGTTCACGCATGTCGCGTCCAAGAGCAGTGATTAGCCACGCGCGTAGGGAAACACAGTCATTCCGTCTGGGCGCTTCCCGTCTCCTCTGTCGATGCCTGTGGGCTCCAGAATGGATGGAATGCCAGCAGTTTGCAGCGCACGCTTGATAATGTCATTGAGGGCAGTGTGGCGGGGGGCTGCGCTCATACGACAAGTCAGGGCGTGGTTCCCTTTGCAATCCGCCTGCAAGCCGCAGCGGCATCGGTGGGCCTGACAGACATCCGCGCCGACTCGCAGCGCGATAGAGATGCGGAGCGTTGTTTCGTCCAGTAGCGTGCAACGAGGTTCGAGGAGGGGACTGCATGCAGCCACGCGCCGCTCTCCCGCGCTCCCGCCGCACGCAGTCTGGCCAGCCCTAACTGGTTGGCGCTTGAGAACAAGGCATCCCGAGACCTGTCATCCAGGACTGAGTCCCAGGCGCGTTGGCGTCGCATCGCCTCGCCAGCAGGCGCTTCTGCACCGTCTGCCGCTTGGCGCCAGTCATTGACGGCAAGCTGGCGTTCCTCCGACACACACGTCTGCATCTTGCCCGGTAGCATCGACGTGACGAGTTGCGCGCAGTGATGTATAGATGCGACGTAGCTTGGGAGCGCGATGTCTTGAGTGCGTCGGAGGCCTAGCCCACCGTATCTAGTGGGAAGAACAGCTTGTGACCAGCTGATGTATTTGAAGTAAACGTTGGTCAGGGTGCAAGTAGCGGCTCTCAGAGTGTCGTCCAGGGGCTTCAGCAGGTCTTGTTGGCGGTAGATTGGTGCCGCACGAAGGAGATACTGTAATTTGGGGATCCACAAGCAGTTCCTCAGGAGGAAGAATGCTGAATGAGTATTGATGTGTTGAAGGCAGCTAACAATGCGATCCAAGTCCTCCCTTTTCGCTTGCATTACTGGCCTTGCGGCAGCTTCTGTGACCGGCGCTCCCAACATCATCACCTTGGATCCGTCAGCAATGGCAGCACCAGAATCAGCAAGTGCAATTGCTGCATGCTTGTTACCTTCTGATGCCCAGAACAGAATTCAGGCAGGATAATTTCGCACTTCGCCACAATGCACAATGGCAATGGCAGTGCACAATGGCAAACGTCAGAAAATAATTGACTACACGCAACTCAATCGAATCACATTGAATCTTCAAACGCTGTTAGGTGATAATTATCCTAAATTGATTGGCCTATCTTTTATTTTCTTTACCAAACACGATTAATTAATCAAATATTACAGTTTTTTTTGCCTAGCGCAATTTTGACTGCGCAGGTTTTTCCCCTTTGCGTTAGGCGCTGTTTTTTTATAATTATTTAGGACTTTTCTCCCAGCAAAATACATCCCACAACCAGGTCTCGCCGGGGTGCCGGAGCCAGGGAGACTGGCAACAGTCTCCCGTTGCTGCAGTGATGGCAGCCCGGCTCCGTCAACACTAACACCTTTTCACAAGTGCATGTTCAAGTTCAAGTGTATGTGTGTCTGTGTGTGTATGGAATAAAACATGTATGTATGTGTGTCTCGTGTTTTACTTAATTTTGACTTTGAACGAAATACTTAACGTAAGATAGGCATTAGATTTACATTGAACAATTCACTTAACGTAAAATATATACCCGTGATTGTGATACCCGTGAATACCCGTGAAGACACCCTAGCTTGCTCCGGGTTCACATAAACTAGTTAACGTAATTATTTTCCTGGCAAATTGCCAGAAGTAATACCCCCGGAATATGGTTTTAGGCCGCTCCGGGAAAAAAGAGAAAAAAGGGAGGCAGTTGCAGGGGGTGTCATCCCTCTAGCCGCCATAGGTCCACTTCTACGAATGACGTCATCCCAGTAGTCAATTCTGACGCATGACGTCTGCGGCCGCTTAAAACTGTTCTTCGCAAATCACTGTTTAACAAACAAAGATACTGCAATTATTTTGATGTCATCCCGTTTGCCTCGTCAGGACGCGTCGATTCATACCAATTGCATGTGGTTTAGGTCAAATTCAAAAGTTAGAAAAACTTTGAAGCCGGCACGACGCGGGACTGGAGCAGATTCCAAGGGTAGACACACCTGACCTTTGCTGACCTCTAATGACCTCCACATTGACCTGAACCTAAAATGATCCAAACGATTTAGATTCGCCTTGGATTAAGCTTTCCAACACCGTCTTTTTCTTTGTCGTAACCTGTTTACTTTTCGAGTTAGAGGGTATTTATTTCTCCCGAAATAGCATTAACTGCAATGGCGGAGGAGGCTGATGGATACAAATGACGTCGCGTTCTGACGTCATGATCACGTAGCATCGCCGGATGATTCTACCTCCTATATATGGCCTTGGGAAGTTGTGTACGAGACGGCAAGAGGAATATAACCTGGAGAATGGAAACCGCCTTTGCCTGACATAACCTAGGCTGAGGCAGCCGTACTGCGGGGGGGATGCGGGGAGGGGCGGGGCACCAATATCGGCTGAGAGCACGTCTGTGTGCCGGCCACTGACGGACCGTACAGTACGTCATGACGCCCTTCCGGACGTGACTGGCGCGTGACCGAAACGCATGATATAAACGAAGGTAAAAAAAGTGGTCGGAATGCTACCTACTATTACACGAAGCAATATTGCTACCTCATACGTGTATCAAAATATTGTTCTCAAATATGTTTCGCCACGCACTGAATTTAAGTGAAAATGCTTTTTCCTGTTCCGTCTGTTAAGGTATGTAAATTATTTATGAATCATATGCGCTTCTACCGATATTTTGTGCAAAATACCTCGGCACAACCGTCTGCACGAAGACTGGCCATTGGCCAAAGTTGCCCTCTGGCCCTATGGGTAATTGCGAAAATTGAACATCTGATTCTACTCTGGTATGCCACTTTGATATTCCACTCAATATGATAGCGAAATAGACCAACGATCTGCCACAGCACCTTCCACACGGAAGGATCGTGATGTACGCTGACGACACTCAGTTCCTTGATGCTGACTTTCCATCAAACTTTCAGGCCCTAAAAACTCGTATTGAGAGCTCTCTCCTTATAGCTATGAAGTGGTTCACACAGAACCGTCTAAAAATCAATCCGGCTAAAACGGAGATGATCATCCTCAGATCTCGCCGTCAAAACATCACTGCCGACTTCTCTGTTTATTTCGGCAACGACGAAATTTCTCCCTCACAAAGCGTCAAGGTGCTGGGTGTTGTCATCGACCCACACCTGTCATGGAACCGCCACGTCTCATCGGTCGTTCAGCGTTGCTATTGTGTGCTGGTAGGTCTCGCGCGAATCCGTCATAAGCTGCCAAAATGCGTCAGACGTCTGCTGGTCGAGGCTCTCGTCTTCCCTCACATCCGTTATTGCATAACGGTGTGGGGAAACTGTACCGCGGCACAGAGGCAGCGCGTGCAAAAGGCGATCAACTTCGGTGTCCGCATTGTGACTGGCCTCGGCCGGCGCGATCATGTCACTCCGTCATTACGGGAGCTCGGGTGGACTAATGTTGAGGACATGATCAACGAACGTGACATTGCCGTTGTGCGCCACCTCATCACTGCCCCCAGCGCCTCAGAGCCGCTGCGCGGTCGGGTGGTAAGGCGTGCCGACGTGTCCGCCCGCCACACGCGCGCCAGTGAAGGCGGCCAGCTCGAGCTGCCCCGCGTGTGGACGGAATTCGCAAAGCGCAGTTTCATGTACCGAGCCACGAGTGCCTGGAACGCCCTCACACCACAGGCTAGACGATAGCCCATCTGCATGCTGAATCTATATACCGGGATATGGTTGCGATCGATGTCAGCGGCCGGGGTCGGTCTGTGTTGCCACTCTTTTGCCGCTGTGTTTTATCATCTGTATTTTTATCATCATCTGATGCTGTATTTTGTACTTTTATCTGGGTGTACTTCATTTTTGTAATGACGTGGATACCATAAAATCCATACTATGGAGGGTCCTAATACATATATCTGTATCTGTATCTGTATAGCAGGCCTCTAAGATAATATCAAAAGGTCCTTTGACGATGATCTTTTGGAATGTTATTGGATTTCATTACCTGAACACATAGGCGTAGGAACGTTTTGAAAAGTGTGGGGGGGGGGGGGGGGAGGGGCAGCCTCAGTGGTGGGTCTAGGTTTCAAGTTTTGTTTTTTGGGAGGGGAAAAATCGCTCTGTTTCGTCAGCGAAAAGTTGTTGACTGGGGGGGGGGGGGGGGGGAGGGCGTCGGGTCGCCAGCATGAAAGAGAAGAGTCATTGACCGGGGGGGGGGGGGGCGGTATATGACTTCCCGGAACAAAATCACAACCTCCCAGAACGGTTGGAGGGGGGGGGGGGGGGGGGTAAAAACATACGTTTGCCTACCGATTTTTTTTGTTTTTGTTTGGGGGGGGGGCAATTGCCTGATTTTCCCTTACGTAGATCCGCCACTGGCCAGTCGTAAAATTATTCCCACTTTAGAAATGGTGATAAGTTATTTTTGGTGACCTCACACTTCATCTACGCCCACGTAGCTCAGTTGGTAAAGCGTCGGGCTGGAAATTCGTCCACCCTGGCAAAGTGGGTTCGAGTCGCTTCTGCGCTCGATATTCGCTCCTGACCGGGGTGACCTGCGGGCGGTGGCAGCGGCCGCAAACAGGTCAGAAGATGAAATCAGGAGCTGGGCGGATCGTGTTCCAACTTCGAGCATGTTAAACATTCGCCACTAAATTCTGCCGTTGAAAAATGGAAGTACGTCATCGGGTGGTAGGGGTCAGGGCCCACGCAACTAGCTCTGCCTAGCATAGGGTTGTGATCTCAGAAATAAATCCATTCAAATATTCGGACTAAATTTTTTTTTTAAAGTCCGGCTTAGTGGTTGACGAGTATCAAAAATAGATCATGGCAATTCAGGGTTGTGAATTCAGTGTTTCTGACAACTGTTAACCCGCGCTCTGCTGGGGTCTCCAGCCGAACACATGGGGGGCAGATTCTGCCCCCACTCGTTTTATTCCGAACTAATAATCGCAGCGAGACGCGCCAGGCGGCCATCGAAAGTTCGCAATAAGACGCAACTAAAACATAGGTACGCGAAATTGGCAAATTAGTCATACGTGGGGAGTCATAAGTGAATTAAATATGACCTATTTTTTTTTAAAATTAGATTTGGGTGTTTTCTACGCTTGGTCCTCACATATGTATTCCGTTATTTTAATACTTTTACAATTTTGGATATTGTAGAACTTCCCCCAAATTGTTTGTTTTTTTACGAGCGAGCGCTTCGCGCTCGCTCGTCTTTCCGTGGTATATGGGAAACAATCTGAATAGGAGCGGCCCGGCCCGACCCGACCCGACCCGTGGCGACGCTTTTGAGAAGCTAATATCTCTGCAACCGCACGTCCGATTGACAAGCGGGCTTTTTTGCTGAGCAGCCCCATCCAATCTACCCTGTTTGAGACCATTGCCGACTCACGTGGGTGACTACCACTGCGCGTGGCGTGTGCCGCGTGAGGGGTGTTGGAAGGTGCTTCCTCGCAATAACTCCGCAACGGCTGAGCCGATTGTGCTCAAATTTGGTGTGTGGTTAGGGACCTCTCAGCCGCCATTTTCCCACAAGTCAGGGGTGAAAACAATTATCCCCCAAAAATATTATTTGGGGGAAAACTCAAAATTGCAAAAATCTGATAGCCATGGAGTGCCTCTGCACGCGTGCGCACGTGCACACCCCTATTATATATATCAGGAACGGCCGAGCCGATTGTGTTCAAATTTTGTGCGTAGTTAGGGAACTCTTAGCCGCCACTTTCCCACAAGTCAGGGGTGGAGTGCTTCTGCACGTGCGCACGTGCGCACCCTTTTTGTATCTCAGAAACTACTTGTCCGGTGGAGTTAAAATTCACCATACATTTTCTTCGCGCTCGCTCGTTCATCGCCAACTTCGGCGTCATACTGGTATATTATTTGGGGGAAAACTCAAAATTGCAAAAATATGATAGCCACATGTTCAAGAGAATGCCATTTACTTTCCTTTGGCGCTTGTTATTTGCAATTTGCTTCAAAACTCGATTTATACTAATTTTCAAACATTTATCGTTATTTCACCAAAAACGGCGTGACATGGCATCACTAAAATGTCATTATCTCCCAAAGTCTCTCAACCGACTTCATGAACTTTTGAAAGGTATATCTAAAATTGATGTAGCATAAACAGCACAAAGTTTGGCGTTGATCTCTCAAACAGTTTCAAAGTTATTGAGAAAATTCGGGAAGGGGACAGATTCTGCCTCCCTCAGCGGGGCGCGAGTTAAGTAATGATATTGAATCATTACGAGCAATCGTAGAGGGATTAATCACCCAAAAGTGGCTGGATCTAATGGGTTAACCCTCGCCCTACGGGAGCTTTTTTCAACTTCGTCCTACGGGGGGGGGGGGCTGACAAGCCCCCCTGTTAACTTCCAAACCAAGCAACTTAGAGCAATGCGGTAAGAACCAGCATGTTACCTGTCATGAGAGGAATCTAACAGTATGCGATTTTCAGGTCAACGGATGACCTTCCAGGTCAAGTGAATGACCTCGGATTTACCACGTCCAGAACAGCGATTTTGCTCTTAAAAAAACTCAAAATGAGAAATTGATAAATGTAAATAAAAAGGCATGTTCCTAGACCAGTTTTGGCTCAGAGATACAGAAAAGGTAATTATTTGTTCGTATCTTGTTAAAAAAAGTCAAAAAAGTTATTAACAAAAATGACATCATCAGTTTCTTACACTTAGGGAGCCATCACTCAGTCAAAAATGAAGATATTGCTTTGAAATTTAGTATGAGCATTGTCCGTACTCAGTTCTCTCACATGTATTCCGTTTTTTTTCCTAAAACCTTTGAAAATTTTGATTTTGTGGGTTTTTTCCCCCAAAAATCAGTTTTTTTTTTAAATTTTAGGGGTCAAAAACCCCAAATTTGGCAAATATGAGATCGCCATTTTAAAGAAAATTACATTTTGTATCTTTGGTGAATTGCGTTTGCAATTTGCTTTAAAACTCTATTTTCTACGATTTTTCAAATATTTATATTTTTACCAACATGACGTCATGAAAACGTCATTATTTCCCAAATTGCTCAACCAATTTCAAATAAATTTTTACAGCCTACGTATAATTGCTGTAAACTCAGCTACCGAAAATTTCAGCAAGATGCACCGCATGTGTAAAAAGTTATGCAAGAAAAACCTCAGGGGGGGGGGCTGTCAGGCCCCCCGTAGGGAGAGGGTTAATATGTTAGAAAATTATTTTCTGGAGATCTAAAACTCACAAAATCATTAAAAAAAAACATAATACACAATTGTAATATATATTATAGAACGATGTATGAACGATGCCCAAACCGAATTTCAAAGTAATGTCCATATTGTTGACTGACTTATGGCTCTCTGAGTATGATAGGTCTGGATTTTGTACTCGACATTTCCAAATATGCCGCCCGGCACACTGGCTTCTTCTGACCTTGAATGCGGCCGCTGCCACCTGCCGCAGGTCATCCCCACCAGAACCAAAATATCGAGCGCAGAAGCGACTCGAACCCACGTTGCCGGGGAGGGGGGGGGGGGGACAGATCATTATATAGCCTAGCGCTCTCCCGACTGAGCTACGGGGCGGACTTCACTCGGTAGGACAGATATTGAACCAACACCAGCGACCGAAGAGGGAGAAACGGCTCAAAAGGATCTCCAAGCCTAGAAGTAGGGGCCATTCCTCCCTGGCCGGTGGCCCCACCTGTGCTTACGCTTATGTGTGGGATTGGGAATTAAATGTTATTTTTCAAACTTTAAAGCTCGAACCTGTCAAAAAGATACCAGTGATTGAAGAGCGAGAACTCGCTCAAATGGGGGGGGGGCAGATGACATTTCTTCCCCCAGCTGAAAAAAATGGGACATAACCATCTGCCATCCAGCCCCCACCGCCTACGCCTATTGATTGTTATTGTGGGTCTGTGAAATCAAAGTTTTCTCCGAACTTTAAAGCCCGAACCAATCCGAGTGATTGAAGAGGGAAAATCGCTAAAAAGTAGGGAGAGCATTTAATATCGTTGGCCCCAGTCTAAAACGTGGGACCTTGGTCCCCTGGCCCCAGTTTATAAGGTCTATGAGCTTTAATATTGAGGGTTGAAAATTAGGTGTAATCATAACAAGTTTAGGGCATCCATACCGAATCAACATCAGCGATGTAAGAGGAAGCAATCGCTCAAAAGTGGGGGATGCAGTTAACATTGTTGGCTCCCTCGACCTAAAACGTTAGGCCCTGGTCTCCCCGGCCCCGGTTCTTAGGTATGCTTATGGCATTGCGGGGTTATGAATGCATCGTTATTCTCCCAATTTTAAAGCATTTATCTGGAACAAATATCAGTGATCGAAGAGGGTGAAATCACTCAAAAGTGAGGGGGCCAGTTATCATTGTTGGACACCCAGGCAAAACAATGGGGCATATGGCCCCTGCCCCCATCCCTATGTGAGGTCGTGGATTAATAGTCATTCTCCCAACTTCAAGGTATTCAACACAAACCGATAGCAATGACAAATGAGAGATAGACTGCTCAAAAGTGAGGGGGTCAGTTATCATTGTTGGCCCCCAGCCTAAAAGTGGGGGACCATGGCCCCCAGTCACCATTCCTACGCCTATGATTGTGAAGTTGTAAATTAATTATTATTCTGCCAACTTAAATGACATTCATATCGAACCGATATTAGGGAAGAATTATTAATCGCTCAAAAGTATGGAGCAGTTAAAATATTGTTGGATCCCACCCTAAAAAGTGGGGCCTTGGTCTCACCGGCCCCCGGTTTTTACACTTGTGGGTTATGGTATTGTGGGGTTGTAAATTCATCAATATTTTTGCACATTTAAAGCATTCATATCGAACAAATATCAGCGATCAGAGGAGGAGAAATCGTTCAAAAGTGTGTGTGTGTGTGTGTATGTGTGTGTGTGTGTGGGGGGGGGGGGGGTGGCAGTTAACATTGCTGCCCCCCCCCCAGCCTGAAAAGTGTGTGTGTGTGTGGTGGTGGTGGGGGGGGGGGGGGGGGGGGGGGTCATGGCCCCCGCCCCCTCGCGTTCCTACGCCTATGCCTGAACACCATAACTTTCCAATTATTTAAAGATGCCACTTGCTGAAAATGGCATCTAATCAAATTAACAATCTGCTATACAGGAAAAAAGGCCTATTGCACAGACAAATTTTGGGGCAACTAAAAAATGAGTGTATTGAAAGTGGAAGTGTTGACAGTAATGTCCACTTTCTGCCAATGAGCACAGTGTCATCCATTATATTTTGTGATATCTTTTTGTCTTCTTTTTCACCTTTTTCTCTTTTATTATTGCAAAACAAAAACGTACGAAACATTCAAAACATCGGAACAATATCAACAAATTTCCACCTTTCCAGCAGACGTTCAAAACGCATCATAGGCGGCCCCCGCCCGCGCCGCCTCGCGTTTCACCGCGGCTATCTCCGCGTAGCGGCGCCCCTCGCCACCGCGCACCGGCCGGGCGAGCGAGCCGCCGACCAGCCTAGCTGGGCCGGCGCCCCGCACACCTGGCCGGCCGACCGGCTCGGCAAAATGTGCCTGGGGTCGGTCCAGGGTTAGCCCGGGTGGGGAGTGGGCGGGGGGCTTATCCTATCGTATTCTGTATCCCTTACTTATATAATATATTTTGAAAACACGTACATTAGTAAGCACGTTTGTTGACAACACTGTCATCGGTATGCAGTTCGGCATGCTCAACGTTCTGTTTATATAACTACATGTTTATATAATTTAGTACGAACAATACTAACTCCATGACAATGCCGCCATAACACGCAACGCTCTTCAACTGGTCAAACAGAAACAGTTGTTCCTGCCTGTGGTCAAGTCGCAAGTGACAGGGCTGCCCTTCCTATCGCTGTGACAGGGCTGCCCTTCTTATCGTTCCCCATTTGCTTTCGTAACTGGACAGCTGTCCTGATTGTATGGCTAAAGTCTGTTCTTGCTCTGCCTCGTTTGACACGCATCGTCTGAGATGATTCAGGACTGGAACGCTGTCCTTGTATCTATACCTATATCTCACCCACTTAACCCGACATTGACTGGGAAGGGAGGGGGGGGGGGGGGGCGTTTAACGCCCACCCCCCTGATGGATTTTCATAATAGCTCAAAAACCAATAGCGCTATCAACGTAAAACTTCGGATACCTTCTTCTACATGACGTTTACGTCTTCTGTAACAAATAAAGCAATTTCGTCAAAAATAGAATTATATCGATTTTAGTGCCGTCACTCACTACACACGAGTTTTACACCAAAATCAGCTAAAATGTAACAGACCGTACACATGCCATATGTAGAGCAAAATGCAATAAAAACGTCAACAGATAGCAAATGGCAAGGGCTCCAACATGGCTATCTCGGAAGTTTGAAAAGTTTGGTTTTTGACGCCCAAAAATGTAACAACAACAAAAATTGGGAGGGCGGGGGAAATGCCCACAAAATCAAATTTTCGCAGATATTCAAAAAGTCGGAATATCTGCCAGAGAACCACATATGGGAAACAAAAATGCCAAATTTCAGAATGATATCACTATTTTTGACTGACTTATGACATCTAAAGCATGGGTAACTCATGACGTCATATTCACAAATTGCGTTTTTGGGAACGAGATACCCATTCCGGTATCCCGTTGCCGTATCCCGTTCCCGTATCCCGTTCCCGTATCCCGTTCCCGTATCCCGTTCCCGTATCCCGTTCCCGTATCCCGTTCCCGTATCCCGTTCCCGTATCCCGTTCCCGTATCCCGTATCTCATTCCCGTATCCCGTTCCCGTATCCCGTTCCCGTATCCCGTTCCCGTATCCCGTTCCCGTATCCCGTTCCCGTATCCCGTTCCCGTATCCCGTTCCCGTATCCCGTTCCCGTATCCCGTTCCCGTATCCCGTTCCCGTATCCCGTTCCCGTATCCCGTTCCCGTATCCCGTTACCGTATCCCGTTCCCGTATCCCATTCCCGTATCCCGTTCCCGTATCCCGTTCCCGTATCCCGTTCCCGTATCCCGTTCCCGTATCCCGTTCCCGTATCCCGTTCCCGTATCCCGTTCCCGTATCCCGTTCCCGTATCCCGTTCCCGTATCCCGTTCCCGTATCCCGTATCCCGTTCCCGTATCCCGTTCCCGTATCCCGTTCCCGTATCCCGTTCCCGTATCCCGTTCCCGTATCCCGTTCCCGTATCCCGTTCCCGTATCCTGTTCCCGTATCCTGTTCCCGTATCCCGTTCCCGTATCCCGTTCCCGTATCCCGTTCCCGTATCCCGTTCCCGTATCCCGTTCCCGTATCCCGTTCCCGCATCCCGTTCCCGTATTCTGTTCCCGTATCAGTTACCCTGCACCCGTATTCAGTTTCCGTATCCCCTTCCTGTGTCCCGTTCCTGTATCCCGTTTCCGTATCCCGTTGCCGTATCCAGTTCCCGTACCTCGTTCCCGTATCTCGTACACCGTTCCGATATCTCTTTGCCATATCTATTTCCCGTATCTCATTCCCGTATCTCGTTCCCGTATCTCGTTCCCGTATCTCGTTCCCGTATATCGTTCCCATATCTTCTTACCGTATCTGGTTCCCGTATCCACAGTCTTTGCCAAAAGACTTAAGCGGTTTAAATGCGTGAAATATGTCAACCGGCTTCAACAAAATCTCCACGCGAGGGAGGTGCGACGTCAGCTAGTCATGCGCTCATCGATGAGTTTTACTGAAGAAGTGTCAGTCTTGGCTAAAATTAAGCGATGCCATTTTATTCGACGAAATTATTTCGCAATGTTGGAGTCCGCAATCGTTTACTTTTGACTTCAGCATAGGTTACCTATGAGGGATTAGCATAATATTTTGGGTGGATATTGGTCAGCAAGAACGGCGCTATCCGTCTGTGTGTCAAATCGTCTGTGTCGGTCAAATTCGTCCTCATTTTCGGTGGTACGGCGGTGTGAAGGATACAATTGTTAAAAGATGTTGCATTTCAACTTCAACACCAAAATATTAATCACCTAGCTTTGTCTTCCTTCGAGAGCCTCACCGGCGCTCGACCGGCAGATCACCTCTACCACCACAGTATTCTCTAAAGGATGGCAGAGGGCCCTCTACAGATCGGCAGGGCCCTCTAAATTCCACCAGAGGGCCCTCTACAGATTGGCAGGGTCCTTTAAAGGCCAGCAGAGGGGCCTCTATAGATTGGCTGGGACACTGCAGATCGACAGGGCCCCTAAAGGCTGGAAGAGGGCCCTCTACAGGTCGGCGGGGCCCTCTAAATGTCAGCAGAGGCCCTCTGAAGATTGGCAGGGCAATATAATTGGCAGGGCAAACTACAGATCGGCAGAACCCTCTAAAAGCCTGAAGAGCCCTCTAAAGGCTGACAAGGCCCTCTAAAGGCCGGAGGGTCCTCTTAGGTCCGGAATGGCCCTCTAAAAGCCGCCAGGGCCCTTTAACCCGCGAGTTACTGGGGGGCTATTTTTTGCCCCCCCCCCTCCCGTTATTTTGCAATAACTCCTACACGAACACCGGTATAGTCACCAAACTTGCAGTACCTTCTTCCACATGAATTCTACACATGTTCGCAAAAGGAGAAATGTGAGGTTATGATAGGTCAACCGGGAATGACGTCAGAGTGACGTCATGTTCTTCGGTTTTTGTTGCAAAATAATGGTTTGCGGAAAACACTGTTAAAGGTACGATGTTTGAGATAAACTTAATTGTGTTAAATAAAATTACTGAAAATAGACCGGGCTATCAAACTGCAATCTCGGATTTTTTAGATTTTTTGAAACTCAAAATTTTGAGAAATCTTAATAATTTTTGTTTTAAACAAAATTTTCAAGACAAAAGCAGAATTATCCAAAAACCGGAATATATGTGATCGAGACGTGTTCGGTGAATATGTGTACCAAATTTGAAGTAGATATCTTCAAAAATGACTGAGTTATGACCTTCAAATGCCAAAAACGACCACCTCTCACAGCATTACTATGCATAAAAAACGCATTTCCATTTTTGCTTTTTACTTCTATTTATATGGAACAAACAATGTTCTAAGGTCATTTTACGCGTTATAGACGAAAAACAAACCCATAAACATGTGCTACAACGCCTAATGACAGTAATCTGCAGTTTGACCTCGTGACCTCGGATGACCTTGACCTGACCCAAGGTCATAAACAGCTTAGAAAGGTACTTAGAAGTGTCAGACACACGAATAATACCGATTTATCGACAGTTTATGCGTTTAATATCGCAATTTTGCGCGACAATTCCATCCATAGAGACCTTTTGATACGGTCAAACATTTTGTACTTGACCTGACCTGTGACGTCATCGGTGACCCCGAGGTCAACAATATTATGTTTCCCTCGATAAATTTCTTAGGGCTATCGATGCCGTTTGAATTTTACATTCGGTCCAGTAGTTCCGGAGATCCGAGGGGGGGGGGCACAAAATAGCCCCCCCCCAGTAACTCGCGTTATGAAATATACCCCAGTAACTCGCGGGTTAACCCGCGAGTTACTGGGGTATATTTCATAACGCGACTTACTGGGGGGGGGGGGACATTTTTTGCCCCCCTCACAGAGCCTTTATGATTGAGACTGATAAGCCATCCTCCCCCGAAGATGACTGCCTCATTTCTGCTATAATAGTTTTGATTTCATCCCCATCTGTTGGTAACAAAAATATACTACTGTTATTTGCAGGGAAAAATGATAATGGGTCACAGTTTATTTTTTCTACACTAGCATTGATTTTGGGTCCAACTTCCACAAATAACTCATTGCAGATTTCACAGACTTCCTCTTGGTCAGTTGTTAGAACCCCTCTTTCATTAACACGCGCCCTGGAGGGGGAGGGGGGGGGGGGGGGAATCCGCCCACCCCTCCGGTTTTTCGAGGATAGCGCAAAAACTGCGGCGCGCAGCGCAGCCGTTTTTACACACCTGTTCAGAAATGAATTTCCCACATTGTGTAAAATTCTTGACCTCGGGTCATCTCAGATCAGATCACCAGATCAGGTCACGTGATGACCTCAACTCCAAAACGTTTGCAGTAGTACCACAGCCACAGTTTTACGCCGATCAGTTTAATCTTGCAGGACTTCATAAGGTCATAGATACCAACCATTTTTGATCTCGGATTTTTAATATCGGTGACCTAAGGTCAGGTCAATTTCGTGACCGCCAACACTGTTTTGTCAATAACTATCGACATAATGAATATAGAAAAAAGTACCAATGTGTTTGTCTCGTCGAGACACGTCTCCCAATATGCAACAGGACCAACTTGGGTCACCACTTGACCTTGACCTGAGGTCACATTTATCAGTTGACCTAAACCGGTCACTATGAACATTATTCGAAGCGCCTTGACGAGGCTAAGGCGATGGCGTAAACACTATTGCTTTTCCTGTACTAGGTAAAAAGTTATTTGCGAAAAACAGTTTTGAAGAAGAAAAAATCCCCTTTTTGACATTTGATGACCTCTGGAGCCTAAACTATTGACCTGAGCTCAAATCTGAGGACACTTATGTCAATCAAATTTTTGCAAGGGCTTTCGATTTCTTTTTTCCGTTTGCTGATAACTATCATAGTTCCCGAGATATTTGGGGGTGTTCGAAGCGAAGCCTTGAAAACTTGAACATCTGACCCTTGATGACCTCTGGTGACCTCAATATTGACCTGATAAAATGAACGAGATACTTTCGAAAGAGCTTGTCTCGATCTATTTAACGTCGTTTTCCACTTGTCGCTAGGTTTCGTGGTTTTCGAGATCATAGGCGGGGGGGGGGGCGAAATCTGCCCCCCTTCCAGGGCGTGTAATTATCGAAGGCCCTCCAGGGCGCTTGTTAAAAGCCGGCAGGGCCATCCAGAGGCAGAGGTCGAGAAAATGGCCGACTAGCTACCAACTCGAAAATTGATATGCCCAATCTGGTACTTCCCGGTCCATTTGCTACACATGTAACTGGCGACTTTTGTCACTCAAAGGCAAAAAATGCTACTCGAAATGCTATCAGATAAGTAGATTGCAGTATTACAGTTATAAATATCGACTTCAGGTGTTCCCCTTTCTGTATACAAAGTCGACAAATTCATGTACGAGATGGTGTCCCATGTTGTCAAGTGAGAAGCTGTCCACAATTTTCACAAAATAATTCGCATGATTTACGTGGAGGCCACGAAACTGTTACCTGTTACATGTTACCTACCCCTGACGATTTCACGCAATTATGAAGGCACCCAGTATGTACTAGAGCACGTCGGCGCGTCTTTTCAATGATCCGCGACGGTCTGCCTGCGTGATACGGATGGAATTCATGCTTCTCAGCATTCACTTTATGTTTCATTCTTCAAAAGGGTCATGGATGGCTATTGGCTACTGTGCTATTTTTGCAGCATGGAGAGAAGAGTCTCCTCAATAGTCAATAGGTATCTATGTGGCGTGCCTAGACTGAAATCATACTAGCACAACCCAAATCCTTCCCACCGTGTTGGAGATGCAGTGATGGATCAGGCACTCATTTTTTTGCAGAACATTATATCCAGGCACTAGTTTTTGTTGATGATTGTTGTCAAAGTCTGCGGCAGCCTCGAAGTGAGCAATGCTCCGTGACAGGCACGTAGCCAAGGGGTGGGGGCCTGGAGGTCAGGGGACGCCAAAAAGGGCCGACGAGACCGCGCGAAGCGCGTTATCATGGGCTCTCTAAAAGTATGGAGACCACGCGAAGCGTGGTCTTTATAGAGTTTAGAGCACTGCAGAGCCCCTTTAGGGCCATCAGGGCCCTCTCTGAAAGACCAGAGAGCCCCATGGACGTCCAAAAGGTCCCTGTGTAGGTCAGAGGGGCCTCTGGCTAGATCAAAAGGGCCCCTGGGCGCGTCAGAAGGGCCCCATCATGCCGAATGGGCCTCTAGATAGCACAGATGACCCCTGGACAGGTCGGAGGGCCCCTGGGCAGGTCGGAGGGGCCCCTGGGCGGGTCGGAGGGGCCCCTTAACATGCCGAATGGGCCCTAGCCAGCACGAAAGGGCCAAGTGCCTAATGGGCCCCTTTCAACACTCAGGAAGGGGACCTTTCGAGGCACCGCCCCCCCCCCCCCCTGGGCGAAATCCTGGATACGTGCCTGTTGCATAATGCGTCCTGATCAGAGCAGTAAGTACATGTTTTAAGGAATCATCTTACGATTGCTCTCATGCTTGACGTTGCGCTGCCTTTAGCCGATACAACCTTGTTGGATAGGCGTTGATAGCTGGAATATGTTGCTGCAGAGTTTCAAAACTTACAATTTGCTCAAACGCTTCTTCCTTCATCTTCCGCCATGATACTCAGCACAAATCATTCAAGTTTAGGTCTAGTATAGACTACAATACGCGAAATCAAGCATAATGATAAAAAACTGCAACACGCAATCTCGGAAAACACTACTACTACAAGTTCAGAATTTTGAACTTTTCATCGTTTCGTCTGTGACGTGTCTGCGGAATTTCCTTGCCGTTTCATCCGGGATCTGCGTGATGTGCCAGTGAAGCTCACCCAATGCATTTACTATCAGCTGGACTTGTTCTGTCACGCAAACCCCGACAACACGGATAACACGCACGTGATTTGCAGGAAATCACGCATAGTGTAGCCTGGGCTTTACCGAACATTGACATTGCATGTTAAACTTTCATTACAATTAATGGTAGAGGTGAACTTTATTTTGACTTTATTCACACAGTACAAATTTAAATATACATTCAACACAGTGGAAACACTCGGAGGCAAAAGCTTATTATGCCCAGTATGCACTTACGTACTTGGACTTGACCTGGTGCTGGTGGTGTGACGAGCCTTGGCAACCCTGTAACTTATGGCTTTAAACAAACAACTTTCAAAGTGGCATTGCACTATGCTTAAAAGAAGGCTTCTTCCCTGGTCTCACAGTATTCACCTGCAATTTCAAGTGCAATCACAATGGCAAAAACTGGACCTCCCTTTTTGGACCCTTCACACTGCTTCAGTGTCATGGATGACGTCACAGCACATCACCACAGAGGAGCGCCGCACTCGCAGCGCTTGCTTCAAAGGCCGCTCTGAATAGTGATGGTAGTATTAAAACAGAGTTGAGTCACAATACTTACTACAACAAAAACTCGATCCTTTTCTGTCACTTAAGTGCCCTGCAATGGGTATACAAACGGACAAAAATACCATGGGAAACTTGCGCACTACTGCACCTCGTTATTTACTACTATTCCTGAAAAAGGTGCAATGTAGCAGCTGCGACGCGATGTCGCAGCTGCGCGATTCAAGTTGGTGCTTTCAGATAGTGATGGCTACATTTCCACCGGTGTCTGGCCAGGCCAGAGCAGTCTACCGATACCAGTTGCGGTATTGTTTGAGGAATGGCAGTAGCAAATCATATTAAGTGTGCAGATATGTGAACTTGTGGCCTGAATTAGCCGATAACGATGTTAAACGACGACTTTTAAGTCTATGTTCTATGTTTAGTCTATGTTGTTACTGAAAAAAGTATCAAGCTGACAACATTACTGTAATACATTGCATTGGTCGTAAAATCCTGCATGAATTTACGAGTGTAGAGTCGACTGTTTTGCTACACTTGGCCGACATTGATGAGCATATTTTGCTACCAGCGCTGGCTGGCGAGTTGGTAATTTTTTCGACCTCTGTCCAGAGGTCGACAGAGGGCCCTCTATAGATTGGCTGGGACACTGCAGATCGACAAGGGCCCTAAAGCATGGGAGAGGGCCCTCTACAAGTCAGCAGGACCCTCTAAATGACGGCAGAGGCCCTCTACAGATTGGCAGGCCGATGTACAGATCGGCAGGGCCCTATAATGGCCGGCAGAGGGCCCTTTACAACAGGCAGGAGCCCTCTAAATGCCGGAAGGGGGCCATCTGCAGATCGACAGGGCCCTTTAGAAGCTGGTAGAGGGCCGTCTCCACACTGGCTGGGGCCCTGTTGTACGTATTTGCATATTAATGCCTTTAACAGACAAGCAAGTGCTGCTATTTATTCGTGTTACGATTTTGTTATCGGTCGGGGGGGGGGGGGCATGGCCCCTTGCCCCCTGGCTACGCCCTTGCCTATGGTATGGCGTGAGTTGTTAGGCAAAAAAAAACGGTTAACTGGCAATTTCCATCAGAGTCATGCTTACGTATTTGCCTTTGTGTGCTAGGTTTGTGTGCCCCCCCCCCCCCCCAGTGGTTTTCCCTTAAAATAGGCCCTGGGAGAGAGCGAGAGAGGGGAGGAGTGTATAGGACAAACACACATACATATGTACATACATACAGACGGCGAGCGAATCGTGTTTGGTCTTGTGACACGCAAAAATGGTATCCAGACCACATCAACTTCAGAAGGAACACAGCCTCAGACCATATCAACTTCAGAAGGAACACAGCCTCAGACCACATCAACTTCAGAAGGAACACAGCCTCAGACCACATCAACTTCAGAAGGAACACAGCCTCAGGCCACATCAACTTTAGAAGGAACACAGCCTCAGACCACATCAACTTCAGAAGGAACACAGCCTCGGACCACATCAACTTCAGAAGGAACACAGCCTCAGACCACATCAACTTCAGAAGGAACACAGCCTCAGACCACATGAGCTTCAGAAGGAACACAGCCTCGGGCAATCATGGCGCAGAAAACACAGCCTCGGGCAATCATGGCGCAGAAAACACAGCCTCGGGCAATAATGGCGCAGAAAACACAGCATCGGGCAATAATGGCGCAGAAAACACAGCATCGGGCAATAATGGCGCATAACACATGCGACTGGCTCAGAATGAAGCATGTCGGAACTGACCCTGGTTTTCCGGAGCTCTCCATTTTGTTGGCCAGTTCCACGTCCTTGCTGTATACGTCGAACTGCCACTGCTTCTGTCCCATCACGCCAGCCAGCACGGCGCCCGTGTGGATCCCCACCCGCATGTCCACAGTGGACCGGGTGGACTCCCTCACCGACCTGTTGACAGCAATGGACAGTGACAGAGGTGTCCGTGTGGATCCCCACCCGCATGTCCACAGTGGACCGGGTGGACTGCCTCACTAACCTGTGAACAGCAATGGACAGTGACAGAGGCGCCCGTGTGGATCCCCACCCGCATGTCCACAGTGGACCGGGTGGACTCCCTCACCGATCTGTTGACAGCAATGGACAGTGACAGAGGCGCCCGTGTGGATCCCCACCGGCATGTCCACAGTGGACCGGGTGGACTGCCTCACTAACTTGTGGACATAGCCGGGCATTTAACAGATGGTCTCATGTGCTGCTTTCCCATTGCAAGCCAGTTTGTTGCACCCCTGCATGTAAAATTGAGGCGGCGGCTTTAACAAACTTTAAAAGTCACACATCTACTATTTTTGACAAATTGACTCTTATTGACAGCACACCGATTCAGCACTTCAAATTATAACAAGACTGACCCTGTATCAATACAACCTTGATTTGTATTAATTTTTTTAATCATATATTTATCATCATCATCATCTTACTTTGTAAAAGACGAACAACGTGTAAAAGGGTTCAACGTTGATGTAGGTATTATTGATGTTGATGAGTTATTGGTTTAACTTCGTTGTCAACGGTCTAGTACTGGCATCGATTTATGACGTAATATATCAATTTTAATGAGACGGAAATCATGCTGTAGGACACATTTGGTCTGCTGAAGTCACATGAAATATGAAGCGCAATTATCCCCCCCCCCCCCCATTCCGTAGTTTGTTTCATCGTTCCTTCCATTGCACCGCTCATTCGTTCAATTAATTCCATTGCATTGAGTTGATTCGTGTCCCATTCTTCTACACTACACATACCTATGGCCCTACGCATAGGGCGTAGGGCCCTACGCCCTATGGCCCTACGCCCAATTGTTAGAAACGGGAATGTTCAACTTTTACGACTTTGGCTTAAAATCCAAGTTCATATAAACCAGCATTATCTTTGATCATCTCTGTTTATCGTAGAAACAATAGAACTGAGTTGAAAAATAACGATAGTAAATGAATGGTGGGGTGATACCTTTGCGGATTGGTCAGCAAAGGTATCATTTTATATTATCTTGATGGGTCGGTGGCTCGGTGGTGCTAGCAGTACACACTTCAATTAAATCACAGATTCCCTTCGAAACTATTATGGTTACTACTAGCATATTAACATTCGGCTTTATGCATACTGCATACTGCATAGGTTAAAGTTCAGCTCTAACCGATTACAAATTTAGAAGAGGTTAGTTCAGCGAAATACAAAGGCCTCAATAAATGTCAGGTCATCCATAGGCGTAGGAACAGGCGGTGGGGGGGGGGGGGGGCATGAATCCTCACTTTTCGGCATTTTTTTGCTAAAATATTGTATTTTGCATGGTGAGAAACTTTTGTTGATGGCAAAAGGTTCCCCAAGACGAGAAGAGCCCAAATCTGCAAAGAAATATTCCGTAGGGGGTTGTGTTTCATTACCCAAGACAAGATCAAAGTTTCACTGACCCCCCACTTTTCGTAACGTTCCTACATCCCTGAGGTCATCCTCATGTCTACGTGATTGAAACTAACTGACCACACGCTTATATATTCCTGACAGACATTCGTCACACGTGCTACAATATCACCTGGGCATATGCGGTCAATTCTAATATGTTGATGGAATCTCTAGTGGATGCATGGCCCTTACTGTGTGCACTCTCAGTATGACTGTGACCACGTAGAGGCCTCATTCACTGGATGTCTGTGACCATGGAGAGGCCTCACTCACTGGATGGCTGTGACCATGGAGAGGCCTCACTCACTGGATGGCTGTGACCATGGAGAGGTCTCACACACTGGATGGCTGTGACCATGGAGAGGCCTCACACATTGGATGTCTGTGACCATGGAGAGGCCTCACACACTGGATGGCTGTGACCATGGAGAGGTCTCACACACTAGATGGCTGTGACCATGGAGAGGCCTCACTCACTGGATGTCTGTGACAATGGAGAGGTATCACTCACTGGATGGCTGTGACCATGGAGAGGCCTCACTCACTGGATGGCTGTGACCATGGCCTCACTCACTGGATGGCTGTGACAATGGAGAGGTCTCACTCACCGGATGGCTGTGACCATGAAGAGGCCTCACTCACTGGATGGCTGTGACCATGGAGAGGTCTCACTCACTGGATGGCTGTGACCATGGAGATATCTCGCTCACTGGATGGCTGTGACCGTGGAGAGGTCTCACTCACTGGATGGCTGTGACCATGGAGAGGTCTCACTCACTGAATGGCTGTGACAATGGAGTGGTCTCACTCACTGGATGGCTGTGACCATGGAGAGGCCTCACTCACTGGATGGCTGTGACCATGGAGAGGTCTCACTCACTGGATGGCTGTGACCGTGGAGAGGTCTCACTGACTGGATGGCTGTGACCATGGAGAGGTCTCACTCACTGGATGGCTGTGACAATGGAGAGGTCTCACTCACTGGATGGATGTGACCATGGAGAGGCCTCACTCACTGGATGGCTGTGACCATGGAGAGGTCTCACTCACTGGATGGCTGTGACCATGGAGAGGCCTCACTCACTGGATGGCTGTGACCATGGAGAGGCCTCACTCACTGGATGGCTGTGACAATGGAGAGGTCTCCACTCACTGGGATGGCTGTGACCATGGAGATGCCTCACTCACCTGGATGGCTGTGACCATGGAGAGGTCTCACTCACTGGATGGCTGTGACCATGGAGAGACCCATGTAGACGGACTGGACCGCGTGTGTCGGCCCTCTCCTCCGGGACAGCCAGAGATGCAGTAGTAACAGTCACCCAGGATCTTAATTCGTAGCTGTTTGTATTTCTGAAACACGAGAGCACACGGTCAATCACCATGGTCAAAATATGTGAAGAAGCTCCTGTGTTTTCCGTGCTGGGTCTACGTTTTAGGTTAGACTGCTATCTGATTAAATTTCGCAATGTACCCACTTATTCTGCTGGCGCCCTCCTGTCCGTTTGTGTAAAACTGCAACTAGTTTAGTGAATGCTGTCGCACTCTTTTCTTTTTATCATTGCAGTCCGGGAAAGTTTGCTCTCGCATGCACTGTTGAACTTGGTTTTTGTCCGCCGCGTCATATATCATTCAATCTCGCCGCTTTCATCGCGGTGACGAAGCCGCTTTTAATCACGATCTTGTCAGCCTCGATTGAGCAATGTGTTTTGCAGGACTAACAGTCATCTTAAATTGGGAACGTCTTCCTGAGGAGTTTTTACCAGGTATTTGGCCGGACGTTCTCGTGCGTGCTGTGCGCATCAGGAGCGCGCTCGATTTGGCCCGACGTTCTCGTGCGTGCTGTGCGCATCAGGAGCGCGCTCGATTTGGCCCGACGTTCTCGTGCGTGCTGTGCGCATCAGGAGCGCGCTCGATTTGGCCCGACGTTCTCGTGCGTGCTGTGCGCATCAGGAGCGCGCTCGATTTGGCCCGACGTTCTCGTGCGTGCTGTGCGCATCAGGAGCGCGCTCGATTTGGCTCGACGTTCTCGTGCGTGCTGTGCGCATCAGGAGCGCGCTCGATTTGGCCCGACGTTCTCGTGCGTGCTGTGCGCATCAGGAGCGCGCTCGATTTGGCCCGACGTTCTCGTGCGTGCTGTGCGCATCAGGAGCGCGCTCGATTTGGCCCGACGTTCTCGTGCGTGCTGTGCGCATCAGGAGCGCGCTCGATTTGGCCCGACGTTCTCGTGCGTGCTGTGCGCATCAGGAGCGCGCTCGATTTGGCCCGACGTTCTCGTGCGTGCTGTGCGCATCAGGAGCGCGCTCGATTTGGCCCGACGTTCTCGTGCGTGCTGTGCGCATCAGGAGCGCGCTCGATTTGGCCCGACGTTCTCGTGCGTGCTGTGCGCATCAGGAGCGCGCTCGATTTGGCCCGACGTTCTCGTGCGTGCTGTGCGCATCAGGAGCGCGCTCGATTTGGCCCGACGTTCTCGTGCGTGCTGTGCGCATCAGGAGCGCGCTCGATTTGGCCCGACGTTCTCGTGCGTGCTGTGCGCATCAGGAGCGCGCTCGATTTGGCCCGACGTTCTCGTGCGTGCTGTGCGCATCAGGAGCGCGCTCGATTTGGCCCGACGTTCTCGTGCGTGCTGTGCGCATCAGGAGCGCGCTCGATTTGGCCCGACGTTCTCGTGCGTGCTGTGCGCATCAGGAGCGCGCTCGATTTGGCCCGACGTTCTCGTGCGTGCTGTGCGCATCAGGAGCGCGCTCGATTTGGCCCGACGTTCTCGTGCGTGCTGTGCGCATCAGGAGCGCGCTCGATTTGGCCCGACGTTCTCGTGCGTGCTGTGCGCATCAGGAGCGCGCTCGATTTGGCCCGACGTTCTCGTGCGTGCTGTGCGCATCAGGAGCGCGCTCGATTTGGCCCGACGTTCTCGTGCGTGCTGTGCGCATCAGGAGCGCGCTCGATTTGGCCCGACGTTCTCGTGCGTGCTGTGCGCATCAGGAGCGCGCTCGATTTGGCCCGACGTTCTCGTGCGTGCTGTGCGCATCAGGAGCGCGCTCGATTTGGCCCGACGTTCTCGTGCGTGCTGTGCGCATCAGGAGCGCGCTCGATTTAGCCCGACGTTCTCGTGCGTGCTGTGCGCATCAGGAGCGCGCTCGATTTGGCCCGACGTTCTCGTGCGTACTGTGCGCATCAGGAGCGCGCCGCCGCGTGAATGCTGGTGCCGAACCGTTCATGTCTCGTCACCACGTGCCACTCCCTACTGGTAGCTAACCATCGGCTCATGGAAACTGATCTCCTCACCTTGACTATCACCAGACTCAGCGATTTCCCCAGCCTTTCCAGCGACCAGGCTATTCACAAAGTTACATCCGGATTGCTGAAATTATGGAAGGCCATTCACTAGCGACTCTGCAGTTACCTATACCGGAATCACTCCCTGTGTACAACTGGGCGCGGATTTCGCCCTCGTGTCTCCACAGAAACTGCACTGACGTCCGTTACAGACCACATCCTCCCGCATGACCGCAGCGAGACGGCCCTGTTCCGCCTCCGCTGAATCTAACACAATGCCTCGATGTCATCAACATTATATGTTGTTGACTTAACTAGTAACTACAGCTTCACATGATTAACACCTCATGGTGATGGCCACTTCCGGGAACGCCCCTAAAGTGTTGGTTCTCTGACAATTTAAAGACAAAAACTATCAAACTAACCCGTACCAGTCCCAACAGCACTGTTTATCATGGTTTTAAAAACCCTATTACTGTCGGGAAACAACAAAATACGAACCTGTCGGGGGGGGGGGGGGGGGGCTATTCGCCCCCCCCCTTCATATTTCGGAAACCACTGGACCGATTCTATCTGGGAAAGCGGCATTCGATTGCGAGCATGAACCATATTCCTATTTTCATAAATATGCAAAATGTTGTCATGGGCGGATACAGGTAGCAAAAGAAATGGGGGAAAACATGCCTTTGTAGATTCTTTGCCCTGGGACGTTGTTTGAACGCAATGTTTTCATGTTGTTGGATTTCGCCACATAATTGAATGTTCTAACAAAAATGCAACTCTGGTTTTTCTTTTTTAAAGTTTGGGAAAATTAACTTTTTTCTGTTTTTTTCTTCTTCGTCTTCCATGCCGCCACCTATGAACAGGTGACCAGGACTCGGGAGTGCCCCCGCCCTCTATCCCAACGACGCACATCACCTTACGTTAACACCAGATAAAAAAATAAAAAATATCGCGGCACTCCCAGCTAAGAAATGGAAGAAGAAATAAACAAAGCAAATGAAGAGAGGAGGGCTGTGGTGTTAGCTGTGGTCAAAAATAAGAAGGCAGAAAGTAGTCGCTGCTGAAATCAGCAAGTGACTGCCCCCCAGCAACGCCCCTGGGAATCATACATTCTCACATTCGCACACACGTAACCGAGTTAGTAAGGATCGCAAGTGCCCGCATCACTGTCTGCTGCCCCGATTTCGTTGACATCAATACAGGTTTGTCAGGCAGTGAGGCAGGATACACTTCCAGTCATACAAGGTTGGGCATTGGGCAAGGCAAGTCCTGTTCGAGATAAGCAGGTCTTTGCCGGAACCCGATGAGTCCTCCCAGCTAAGCAAAGCTTGTTGCTGTTCGGTCTCATCGGGTTCCAGCGCCGGTTAGTCGAGGTGGCTTTCGCGTATGAGGTAATATAAAATGAATGCTACTTCAAGAAAGTAGAGAACAAATGGAGGTATTCATATTGGTCAGAACCAATATAAACCTCCATCCCTGATTTACTATGTTTATGTATGTATTATGTACGTTCATGCATGCTTATGCTGTTTGTTTACGTTAATTTATCTAAGTTGATATATGCCTGGAGGTAATGTTCTTTACTATTTTTGTATGCATTCCTTAGATATATGACTCATGTTTTCTGAAGGGAGTTGAGATGTTATAATGGAATTCCATAGTCTAGGACCAATCCATGATGCAACTCTGGTACGATAAAGCTTTTCTGTGAAAGTTTCGTTGAAATGACGCCTATTTCTTAATGCAATGCTTGGGGTTTCTGATAATGTAAATAGGACATCAAGTTCTACAGGAAGGCTTCCGTTAAACTTTCTAGGCATTACTGCTATTAGCTGTTGTTTAGCAATGTATTTTACTTTGAGTAGATTAAGTCTTATAAATATAAGATTTGAATGAGCCAGAATATGTTGATTATTGATAATTCCTATGATGCGTTTTTGGAGTATTTCTATCTTATGTAGGATATGTAGGATATGATATGTAGGATATGTAGGATATGTAAATCCCTACACAAGACAACAGTAATTGGTGACATTGTATGACATGTCATCATGACATGACAACAGCATTGTAAAGCAGTATCAAAGACGTTTATTCAGGTAATATTTGAATCGATTGATTATTCCTAAATTTCAATTATTATGAAGGACAAGTGATCTATGTGATGTGACCACTTCGAACTGTTGTCAATGTACATCCCTAGAGATACTTAACTTGATTTGCCTCCTTTATGATGATATTATTCTGATTCAGTTGGACTCTTAACTTTGGTTCAATATTTGTGTTGTTATACAATTGATAAACACTTTTTTGAGGATTGAGAGAAAGTTTATTTATTTGTAGCCATTTTCAAATATGTGTTGATTCCTCATCAATGAGTCGTAGTATGTTAAACTCATTAGCTTCAATAAAAATGGCAGTGTCATCTGCACATAGGAGGAACTTAATATTTGTACTGATATTGGGAAAATAATTTATATACAGCAGAAAGAGGAGTGGGCCAAGGATTGATCCCTGTGGCATTCCTATCTTCACTGGTTGTAATGAGGATCTCACTCCAATGCAATCAACACACTGTTGCTTGTTTGATAGATATGATTTGATAATGTTAAGAGAAGAATTGGTAAAGCCATATTTCTCTAATTGTTTTAATAAGATTGAATGATCTACAGTATCAAATGCCTTTTTGAGGTCTAAATAAATTCCGAAAACTAAGTTTCCTTTCTCAAAAGATCCTGTTATGGTCTCTTTAAGTAGGGGTTCCCCGCCCCGGAGGGGGGTGGTTCTCCTTCCCACCCGCGGTGGCATATAGCTATAGGCTGGACTACGGGGTGGGCGAGAACCCCTCCCCTCCCCTCCCTCTCCACCCCCTACCCCCCCCCACCAAAAAAAGTAGGAGCAAAAGCATATACGTTGATAAATTTCTTTGGAAGCCATATTGACACTTACTTAGTATGTTTGTTTCATGCAAATATGATGTAATTCTCTTATGCATAACTTTTTCAAGTATTTTTGATATATAAGGTAATATGTTTCTGGGTCTATAGTTATTGAACACTTTTTATCCCCAGCTTTGAAAATAGGTTTAACAATGGCAACCTTTAATGCATCAGGAAATACCCCATTTACTAAGCAAATGTTTACAAAATGCACCAATTCATTTAATATTTTTGAAAATGTTTGTTTAAATATGAAAGCATTTATTCCATCTATGTCAGCACCCACAATCTTCATATTCGTTATTATTTCACTCAGTTCATCAGCATTAGTATTACTAATTACATCAAGGACATGTTCAGGTTGAGAAAAAATGTACTGGAGGGGATCTACATCACTAGTAGGTATTTCCTGTTGGAGGTTATTACCTATTGCTATTAAAAATTGATTGAATAATTCAGCTATTTCTTCCTTGTTTGAGTTGCATTCAAAAATGTGTCTGTTATATTATTTTGTTTTGCTCTTACCCCTTATAGCTTCATTCAACAATTTCCAAATTTGCTTATGGTTTATTTTATTTACTTCAAGCTGGTGTAGTAAGTAACCTCTTTTTTCATTACGAATAACATCATTTAAACAATTGCTTTAAAAATTATATATGTTTGTTTTGACTGTTTTTTTTTGTCTACAAAAATACTGCCCAGGGTCGTAAAGTGTTCTGTCATTATGGATCAGGTCGGGGACAAAATGTTCCTTCTCATGAAGTACTCGGGGGTCAAAATGCCAGCAAAAATCATTACTATGTCATTTCTGTGAAAATTTACTAAGCGATCATGCCCTTAGAAATACTGATCGTCAAAACCATTTCAGTGCTCTTTCTCATAAATAATTTTAACAATCTTACTACTGTAGTATAATTGTAGTTTCAAGTTCACTGCTTACTACTGTCGCGTGTTTCATAAAGCGTAGCACATTGTACTGTTTTAGGTTAGTAACTTTGTCAAGGTTAGTAACAGCTAGGAGTGGGTCACTTCAAGACATAAATGAAGTATCATTACTGTTCCCTCGCATAGAATGTGCATGAAGAGCATTTTTTCTGATAGAGCCAGACGGCAGGATTTTATCAAGAAGCTATTTGCCGTAATTAAACTACTCCTGCCACCTTGCGTCTGAAAAGAAAGCTGAGCTTCTGAACTCGCCGTTGCGTAATGTAAACAACAAATATGTCAACCGGCTTCAACAAAATCTCCCCAGGAGGGAGGTGCGACGTCAACTAGTCATGCGCTCATTGATGAATTTGACTGCGGCAGTGTCAGTCTTTGGGACACTTAAACGATGCTATTTTATTCGACGAAATTATTTCGCAACGTTAGCGTCGGTAATCGTTTACGTTTGACTTCAGCATAAGGTACCTATGAGCGATTTACATAATATTTTGGGTGGATATAGGTCAGCAAGAACGGCGCTATCCGTCTGTGTAAATTTGCCGGTCAAGTTTGTCCTCGTTTTGGGTGTTACGGCGGTGTGAAGGATTAAATTGTCCAAAAATATTGCATTTCAACTTCAACTCCAAAAAATTAGTCACACAGCTTGGAGTAACACATATAATTTGAAGACGGTCGCTGCGCCTGCAAAATGGTGCCCGGTTCAGCCTTCTACGTCGAACGGTTTCCGAGCACCAATTTAAATCCTGAATATGCCAATTTTATCATGAAAGTGGTCACAATTTTGCACGTCGCACACGCATCGCTCTGGACGACATCCTATACGCAAGGCCAATCGATTATCTATCACATAGTGTTGCTCGCATATCGCTGCGACTCTCGGTTGCCGATTAAGCAGCCGGGGAACCGCGCGGAACTTGCCCGTTTTTCGCGATTTCGCAATGTCGCGTTTCCCATGTTAAACGAATGGCGCACACGCGCACGTGCTGACGCCGCACCGTCGGTCGGATCGACACCAAAACTTGATACGACCTGTTGAATCACGGGACCCAAGAGTCCTGCAAAAATCACCCTCATAACTCATCAAACGACTGCACAGGAATCGATTTAGGTCGTCACTCCGGCGGCGGATGGTCATCTTTTA
>JAXIVJ010001458.1:70000-137600 GCA_036785665.1 Chirona hameri | reverse complement strand
GGACGGTCCCCCTCCCAGCCCCCCTCAGGGGCCCCGCCCGCCCCGTTCAGGGGCCTGGCAGTCGCCGGACTCTCGTCCCCCCGACCCACCCGACCCCCCTCTGGGGTCCCCCGGTGCGCGACCACGCACTCCCCAGGCCGGCTCCACTCCCCGCCCCCCTCAGGGGCTTCCCAGGAGCCGACCCGGAGCACAGCTCCCCCCCGACCCCACCCCCCCGAACGGGCCCGCTCGCCTCCTTATGTGGCGAACGGACGGACTCCCGTTCCAGACAATAAACCCATTCAATGTCCGGCGCTGGCTGGTCGCCATGTGTAGTGGCGACGTCGCCAGCGCCAAGCCCATCCGATCAGGAGCCCTCCTGATCGAGACGATGACGTCCGCACAGAACGTCCGTCTGATGGGCGTGACCAAATTCAATGGAGCGAAGGTCGCCGTGGAAGCCCCGGCGCACCTAAACTCGGTGGAGGGTCTGGTGTGGTGCCCAGACGTGTCCGCCCTCTCGGAGGACCTCATCCTCCGAGAGCTCGCACACCAAGGGGTGTGCGAGGTCACGCGCCTCTCGCCCACCAAAAAGCGACCCGACCAGCCCAACCCGCTGATTCGGCTCCGCTTTAGAGGCAGGGAGCTGCCTACCCACATCCACTGTGGGTACGTGGCCGCCCCAGTCAGAGAGTGGATCCCGCCCCCCCCCCCCCGGCAGTGTCAGCAGTGCTGGCACTACGGCCACCTAAAGTGGACCTGCCGGGTGCGCACCGCCACCTGTGGACGGTGCGCAGGCGAGCACGGCACCGAAGGGTGCACGCGCGCAGCACGCTGCGCCACGTGCGACCAGGCCCACCCGGCCTGGGACCGCCGGTGCAGAGCCTGGGGCCTCGCTCGCGAGGCTGAGCGCCTGAAGCGCATGGAAAGGAGCGATAGTCGGCGCCCACCGGACGCCCCGCTCTCCCCAGGTCTCGCCCCCGGCGCTTGGCCGCCCCTCCCCCCTCCCGGAACCTCCCCCCCACCCAACCGGCCTCCCGCCAGACCCACCAACCGCCAGACCCCCCGACCGCCATGCCAGTTCCCAATGGCACCTCTGGCTGCCCTCGAGCGCGAGGCTGCCGCCGATCCACCGGCACCGCGCTCCCCCGCCCCAGCCGAGTCGAACATCGACTCAGGCCCCGCCTCCCCGGCCTCCGCAGCACCAGCGGAGTGCCGACTCTCGGAGGACTCCTCGGACGACTCTCTCATGAGAGCCGTCTCCCAGTCTATCGCCCGCAACCACGCCCCGCCCTCTCGCTCCAACTCTCCGCCCGCCCGCCCCGCCCACTCCCCTCCCCCGCCCTCCCGCTCCAACTCCCCGCCCGCCCACTCCCCTCCCCGACTCTCGGAGAGTGACACCCAGTCGTCAGATTCCTCGCGCTCCCACTCCTCGCCCTCCCGCCCGGCCGCCCGCCCCCGCAGGCATACTCGAGCGACCTCCAGGCAAGGCTTGGACAGTAAAAGTAAATCTAAATGAATAATCAACAGTCAGAATTTGTCCTCCAATGGAATGTTAGATCTTTAATATCCCATTGGGGGCAATTCAAACATTACGTCTTAAATAATAATCCGTTAGTAGCCGCTGTTCAGGAAACCCATTTTATTGACGCCGACTTTAATAATTATACCTTGAAAATCGCCGGCTATAGCCTTTACACAAATAACGTAAATGCATCACCTCGCCGAGGCGGCTCGGCTTTGCTTATTTCAAACCAACTTTTGCATCATCAAATCGACCTTCAAACAACCTTAGACGCAGTCGGCGTTAATATTAAAATCGCTCAGCTAGAAATAACTCTCATCTCAATTTATTTCCGTCCTACGGAGGACATAGACATTGATTCTTTTTCCCAGCTTATTACAAACATTAACACCCCATGTCTGATTATGGGCGATTTCAACGCGCATAGTCGGGCGTGGGGCTGCCTTAGGAACTCTTTCCGAGGCCAAATTATGCTGGACCTACTGGACCGGCATAATTTGGTCTTCCTTAACGACCAATCACCCACACACGTACACCACTCAGGAGGCGAGGTGACTTACAGCGCCATCGATCTCGCCTTCGCCACACCACGCATCGCGACTCTTTTTACATTTAACGCACAAACAGACCCTCTTTTTAGCGATCATTTCCCAATTCACTTAGAACTCCAAGTCCCTTCCGGACAGACAAATTTTTACTCTCTGCCTAGATGGAACCTTCGCAAAGCCGACTGGTCCTCCTTTCAAAAACACATTGACACTAGTCACCCCGCAGACTCCCAGACCGACATTAACACATTTTTAAACACTATTCTCGCATCAGCACACCAGCACATTCCACACACACGCACACACACACAACACCACCCGAGGCAGCGTACTGCCCCGTGGTGGAACACAGAATGCCAAAGAGCTGTTGCCCTCCGGAAAAGAGCATTTCGAAAATTTCAATCTTGTATAACTGCAGAAAACGAACACGAAGTACGGAAAACCCGCTCTTTGGCTAAAACAATCATTGACAAAGCAAAAAAAGAATCTTGGCAGGAATTCTCATCTACCTTTAATCGATTTACCTCCCTCTCAAAAATTTGGACATTAATCAAATCGTTTTCAAATAAAAGACCACCGGCATACAAAATCCCACACTTACAAATACACAACACATCTTACACGCTCCCCCTAGAGGTGGCAACACAATTTGCACAACACTACGCTAACATATCATCAGCACAACAATGTACACCAACTTTTGCTAACCAACTTAACGATCAATTTCAATCTATCAGCTTTGACTCTAATAACGTAGAAATATACAACTCTCTTTTTACCAACCCAGAGTTAACGTACGCTATAGGTAAATGTGGTAAAACTTCTGTAGGGCCAGATCAAATTGACTACTCCTTCTTTAAAAACTTGACAGAGACTGGTCTCACCAACTTACTAACAGCCTTCAATACCATGTGGTTTGACGGCACTTTCCCTGAATCTTGGCATAATAGTACGCTAATTCCTATAATTAAACCTCGCAAACCTAAATCTTCTCCCGCTAGCTATCGCCCTATTTCTCTAACTAGTTGTGCATGTAAACTATTCGAACGCATGGTTAATGGACGCATCAGGACATACATTGAATCCAATAATTTACTTACCCCACACCAAAGTGGTTTTCGACCTGGTCGTTCCACTGCGGACAATTTAGTTGGTCTTATCGACTCTGTCCAGCGCGGCTTTCGAGGGAGAGAGGTCACAATTGCCCTCTTTCTTGATTTGAGAGCTGCGTTTGACAGAGTCAACAAAACCGCACTTCTAATAAAGGTCCATAAGGCCGGAATTCGAGGTCGACTCGCCAAATTCATCCAAAACTTTTTAGAAAATAGAACTTTTAATGTAAGGTGCGGCAACACATATTCTCCAAATCAAAATCAGGACCACGGTGTCCCACAGGGATCGGTCCTCTCCCCGACCCTATTTTTAATTATGATTAACGACATTTTCAGTAATATTAACAAGATCGACAAAGGCCTTAAATTTTCAATGTACGCTGATGACCTGGCGGTGTGGTTCTCGCACCCGAGTGTCGATCAAGCCAGCAAAATGTTACAACTAGTACTCATTGATATAAAGGTATGGTGCGACAAATGGGGTCTGGAAATTTCTCCAAGTAAATCTGCATCTCTAATTTTTTCAAAGAGACCTGCATATGTGGAACCCTACATTCCATTAAAATATAACAATCAAATTATCCCTTTCGTCAAATCATTCAAGTATCTGGGAATAACGCTAGACACACGTCTCTCGTTCGTCCCACACTTCAATGATTTAGTGCAGAGATGCACGCGACGAATTAATATTATGAAGTCATTGGCTGGTCGAGAGTGGGGCGCAGATCGCGCCACTCTCCTCCAACTATATACTTCCCTGATACGCCCAGTACTGGATTATAACGCATTCTTATTTGATGACATATGTTCCAAACAAATTAAAAAATTGCAAACTGTCCAAAACGCTGCCTTGCGCATCGTGACTGGAGCCTGCCGCACCACCAACACCACAAACTTACACATCGACACTAACATTCCCACACTCTGCCGCCGACGCAAATACACACTACTTAGATTCTACGCCAGAGCAAGTTCACACCCCACACGCCCAACATTCCACATCTTAAATCACCCCGCACCCACTAGACGACAAACACTACTACAAAAACGACACCCGCTTATCAGCCACAGAATCAGACAAACACTCACACTATTCAACATCGCTCACCTCACCACAATGCCAACGCCACCACTCACACCTCACTGGCTCGACACAACACCAGACACACACCGCCTCTTCACACACAACAAAAACACAGTCACCGCGTCAGAAACACTCTCACTCTTCCACGAACACAAAGCACAACACAACACATACACATACATATACACAGACGGTTCACGGGGCGAAGGCCGAACCGGTGGTGCATTCTACACAAACACAGTTAGCAATAACTTTAGACTTCCCGACATAAATAGCGTATACACAGCGGAATTGTCAGCCATTTTATTAGCATTAATATATGTCAGAAAAGAAAAACTTAAGGAAGTAGTCATTTGCACAGACTCGTCCGCCTCGCTCACGGCTATTTCCTCGATTAGTGAATGTAGAAACCCGATAGTATTTAAAATCAGACAACTAATCAAGTATTTAAACAGTAAAAACAATAGTATTAAATTCCTCTGGATCCCAGGACACACCGGTATCCCGGGAAACGAGGAAGCCGACAGACTTGCGAAATTGAGCCTAGAATTACCTTCAGTAAACCAACTTCCAAGTCCAGTATCAGACGTGTTAAATTATATTAATTCTCAACTTAGCATACTGCGCCAGAGCGAGTGGGACGCCGCTCCGCATTTTCATCTTTATCCAATTAAGCCAAAAGTCCAACATTTTATATCTAGTCATCAGAATTGTAGAGAGAAGGAGGTAATTTTGGCGCGCCTCCGTCTCGGTCATACAAAAATTACTCATTATTATATTATGGAGAATCTCCCGCCACCAAATTGCCAACATTGCCCAGGTTATCCGCGCTACACAATCAAGCACTTACTTATTACTTGCCCAGTACACAACGATAAACGACAGAACATTATTAATTACACACAACAAAATGGCATCACATTAAATCTTCAAACACTGTTAGGTGATAGTTATCCTGAATTGATAGGTCTCCTCTTAGATTATCTCTACCAAACACGTTTAGCTAATCAAATATAACAGGGGTTTTTGGCCTTGCGCATTTTTGGCCCACCGCGCAGGTTTTTTCCCCTTTGCCTTAGACGCTGGGTTTTTTATTATTCAGGACTTTTCGCCCAGCTAAATACACCCCACAACCAGGTCTCGCCGAGGCGCCGGAGCCAGGGAGACTGGCAACAGTCTCCCGTTGTGGCAATGACGGCACCGCCACGGCTCCATCAACACTGACACTGTACAAGTGTATTGTAATAAAAATATGTATGCATGTGTGTCTCGTGTTTGACTTATTTTTGACTTTGAACGAAATACTTAACGTAAAGCTAGATATTAATTTTGACCTTGAACGAAATACTTAACGTAATGTTAGATATTATATTTGACCTTGAACGAAATACTTAACGTAATGTTAGATATTATATTTACTTTGAACAAATAATTTTTCCGGGTACAAATAAACCGGTTAACGCAATTAGTAACGTAAAATAGCTGCCCTAGTCCCCAGTTTGCTCCGGGTCACATAAACCGGTTAACGTAGTTTTTTGCCTGGCAAATTGCCAGAGGTCATTGCCCCCCCCGGAAAATGGCTATAGGCCGTCCCGGGAAGAATAGGAAAAAAAGGAAAAAAAAAAACAAAAAACAATACCACTGCCTTTGTGACGTCACGGTGGACCATTCAGGTAAGGAAATAGCCACACCGTTACAGAAATTGGCAACTTGGACAATGTTTCGTCCCTGAGTAACGTATAAATTGTAATATAGGCTTTACTTGCCATTCATCTATCTACATACACATGAAATGGTGCATGTCTGACAACTTGAAGGCCGTGTTGTCACCGACTATCATATGTCCATGGGTATTATAGCAGATGCGGCTATCAGATGCGGCCCGGCACCGGACCCGCAGTAGGTCATGCCTTCCACTTTGAAGATGCGTTTCCAGGAGCTGGTCGGTACCGCGGTACGGTAAAGAGTACCGGTACCATGTCATTGTGGTCCCGACACGTTTAGTCGGTCCGGTACCGGCCCGTGGTGTCCCCTTGTCACAAGACGGCGTCTGGTAACCTCTGTCCTTCCGAAGCCAGATGGTGGACGGGTTATCAGATGCCACAGAGCGTCATTCAACGCTGCTGGTCAGTTTCAGTACCTAGTTCAGCTGGAGAGAAGGCTACACAGTTCGGTCGGCTACGGCTGTCCGGTAACTTCAGCAGATCAGTTCACTGTGGCTTTGGAGACATGTGGCAGTCGCTCACACCACATGACAGTGGAGTCGACAGGTCACGTTCACAACAATATAAGTAACATATATGCATACATATAATACCGACCAGTATACAAATTATCTTGCGTTCCAGCTTGGATGTTTTCGTGCTTTGATACATTTTGTTTGCTACGTCGAAGTTGCAATCATCTATTCGAGTGTTTAACTTCCCGCGGGACCCATGAAGCGGAGTTGTCGAATGTTGTTTACCCAGCAATTGCTATGCTGTTTGCTCTATTTCCTGGTTGTTTTTATCTGAGCTTCTTAGAAGTTCTTCCTACGTGAGCCACTGCCATTATGATATCGTGTGTATTAATTTCGTTCCATAATCGACTGTCCAACTGCGTTCAGTGGCTGCTGCTGATGTTTTACACATGGAACAATTATGATAGACACCTCTTCTTACAGCAGATATCCAGTCGCTTATTGTCTTCCAACACTACGAATTGTCGAGAATGTTCATTTTTGACAGTCGCCTTCCACGTACTTGATAATGCAAACACAGGCGATGAGCTTGCGTTCATATGGTATAATAAGAGCACCTAGCGATCAAAATAAGAGACGCTTTGAAGGGTGCTCGCAGTCGAAGTTGGCAATGTGGACAATGTTTCGTCCAGTAGAGTAGCATATACTTTGTAATATAGGCCGTACTTACCATTCATCTATCTATACAACTACATGCAACGGTGAATGTCTGACAACTTCAAGGCTGTGTTGTCACCGTCTATCATATGTCCATGGGTATCATAATAGCAGATGCGGCTATCAGATGCGGCCCGGCTCCGCACCCGCAGTCGGTCATGCCTTCCACTTTGAAGATGCGTTTCCAGGAGCTGGTCGGTACCGCGGTATGGTACAGCGTACTGGTACCACGTCATTGTGGCTCCGACACGTTTAGTCGGTCCGGTAGCGGCCCGTGGTGTCCCCTTGTCACAAGACGGCGTCTGGTACCCTCTGTCCTTCAGAAGCCAGATGGTGGACGGGTTATCAGATGCCACAGAACATCAGGCAACGCTGCAGGTCAGTTTCAGTACCCAGTTCAGCTGCAGAGAAGGCTACACAGTTCGGTCGGCTACGGCTGTCCGGTAACTTCAGCAGCTCAGTTCACGGTGGCTTGGAGACATGTGAGAGTCGCTCACACCACATGACAGTGGAGTCGACAGGTCACGTTCACATCAATATAAGTGACATATATGCATATGTTAAGAACCGATTAAGGCCAACCGTTTATTGTCACAACGCGACCAAACTAACAAGGTGAGGCGACCCGCCAGACTGACCTCGTCCGAGTTTTTTTTGGTTTGGGTAGGATAAGGCCGCTTCGGTCTACTTGGACCATTGCGCAGCCATGGGATGAAGGAGAAGGGGTAAAGTGGGTCAAAATGGACGCCGACCGGGCAACCGCCCATGGACAGGCCCTTCCCTCGCAGCGCAAAGCCGCGAGGAGAGCCCACGCCATGCAGACGGCCACCACTCCCGGGGGGCAGCTCGAGGCCACCACATGCCCGGTGGCCAGCGACCACCAGACCCGGGATAACGTAGGCGTGACAAAGGATGGAGGACCGGCAATCGGGAGGATTAAAAGGGATCTGCCCGTCCGAGGTCGCGCGGCTCCTTTTATACGGCGGCGGCTGCGCCGCCGCCACACTGCGCATGCGCGCCGACCCGCCGGCGCCTCAGCCGCGGCCGCGGTCCGGGTCACGGCGCGGCCCGCACGGCAACACCACAATACGCACGAATATAATCGTTCTCCTTACACCCCTCCCCCCTTAAACATGGGAACATAACATAACAAAGCATAACATAACGTAATCAAACATAACATCACTTCGTTTGGTTCTCCGCAGGCGCGCACCGTCGTGCTACGCCCTGCAGCGCTACCTCCGCCGCACATCGCCGTGCTACACTCTTTCAATGTTCATCCGCACCTCACCCACCATGGGAATCTGTCCCCCAGTCGCCGGTAGGCCGCCGCCGTCAGGTGCACACCGTCGCTCCTGAACCACCCGAAGCCGACGCGGTACCCGTCCGCCCTCGCTGTCTTCCTGTTCCGGGAGCAGAGCCGACGGCCCACCGTCAGGAGCCGTCCGTGGCCTGGTCCCGCCTCCACCTCCTCCTCTCCGGCGCGCACCACGTCGGCCAGCCGGCGCTCCAACTGGAAGGCCGGGGTGGCCTCCCACACCGCGTCCCCATCGACGCATGGGCGCGGCGCCGGGCCGACGATGTATACGTCGTATCGGCGCCGCAGCAGCGCCACGACACGCACCATCTCCTCCACGAGCCTGTCTGATAGTGGCAGGGCGGCGCCAGCAGGGAAACGCGGTAGACATCGTTTCCCCCTAGCCATATGATGACGGCTAAGGGGGTCAGTCCCGCGTCCGTTGCCGACCGGGCCCAGTCGTCGACTCGGCTCGTCAGCCCACCGACCATGCCGGCCCAAGTGCCGCCCGGCACCGCCCATGACTGAAGATCCCAGGCGTGGTCCCTGGCCCTAAAGTTACCGTGACGGACCAGGGAGTCCCCAACCATCAGGCAGCTCCGAGTCGTGGCGACTGGTGCCCCGCCGCCGGATCCAACCACGCGGAGTGTGCAGCCGGTCCCGACTGTGGCCGTCCCGCCCGCAGTCCCCGGCTGCAGCTTGCCCCGGCCAGCGGCAGATGCACCGTCGGCACAGACAGCCCCCGGTGGTGTGGGCGAAGCACCGCCGTCCACTGTGGCCGTCCCGCCCGCAGTCTCTAGCTGCGGCTTGCCCCGGCCAGAGGCAGGTGCACCGCCGGTACAGACAGCCCTCGGCAGTGCAGGCGAAGCGCTGCCGTCGTTCGCACTCTGTCCCGGGACGACCAAGTTCCAGCCGCCCGCCCTCCCGCTTGGGCGGCCGCTTGTCCCCGGGACAGTCATCTCGCCCCACGTGGTGTCGCCGCCCCCATCGCCGATCCGCCCGAGGTCCGGCGGATCCATATCTCCACACAGGATTTCATATAATATGTTTCCGGGGGACAGGCCCGGTCCGGACTCGGTAGTCGGAAACAGATCGGTCCCCGTGTCCGAGGTGGAAGGCAAGAACGAGGATGGAGTGACCACGCTTTGTCCCGCCGCAAGTCTTTTTACTGCGGTCCAGAGTGATTCCACCTCCTTCCCCCTCTGGTCTCTCTCCTCCTCCAGGGACCTCCTCAGGCGTTCTAGCTCCTCATCCATCTCTGAAATCAAATAATCATTAAAGCCATGTCATCACCGTCAAACATTTCAACTCGTACACGGAGTCAGGGCTTACTATTCCGGGAACCGAATTGGGGGCCGTGAAATCCTTCCTGACCCGGTCACGTATTCGTATCGTGCGGGCGGACCGACCGTGCCCGTAGCTGTGTTGTTTCGGTCCCGCCTGCCCGTGGAGTAATATGCCATTATTTCTACGGTTTGAGGACTCTCGCGTTCTCTAGCATGCGGCTCGGTATTTTCCTCTGCATTTCTTCTGTTACACCTCTCAGGGATATTTCTCTGGGACGTCCCATCCCGTTCCACAGCTGGCTTCAGCTGATTGAAGTGGAGTACCTTCTCCCGGCCGTTTTCGTCGCGTACACGATAAGTAACTCCATGTTCACCACCGAGGCGGCTAATGACTGTTCCCGGTCCTTTATAGTAAAGACCTAATTTGGGCTTCCCGCCCGCTGCAGCCCTGAAGTCACGAATCCAGACGCGATCTCCGATCTCATATAGTTTCCCGCTTGTATGCTTGTCATATCTAGTCGCTGTTTTTACGGCGCTCTCTTGGGTTCTTTTTACGACCGCCCTGTAGGCAGCTGATATGGTCCTGAGGCGTTCCGCCAAGTAGCTGCGGATCGGGACGGCGCTGTCTGGAGATTTCACAGCTGCCTCGAGTGGTGTCCTCGGATTGAAACCATGCAACAGGAAGAATGGGGAGTAGCCTGTGACGCTATGAACAGAGCTGTTGTATGCCATCATGTATGCCTTGATGTCAGCGTCCCAGTTCGACCCTTGGGGATCGACATACTTGGATACAATGTCCTTGAGCGTCCTCATGAAGCGTTCCACCATTCCATCGCTTTCCGGATGGTAGGGCGTCGTCCTTGTCTTTTGAATGCCAAGCCGCCTGCGCATCTGTTGAAACAACTCGGATTCAAATTGGCCTCCCTGGTCCGAATGAATCTTGTCTGGCACTCCCATGTCGTATACCCAGTCGAGAAGTGTCGTGGTCACGGTCTCGGCATCCTGCCGTTTAACTGGGTACACCCTCACGAACTTCGAAAAATAGTCCATGATGACTACCGCATATGTCTTGCCGGCGGCTGATACTGGCATCTCCGTGATGTCGATGGCGATTCTGTGGAATGGCCGGCTGGTCACGTCGTTCATCATAGGGGCTCGTCTCTTTGGTGCTGGACGGTGTCGACGCTGGCAAAGACTGCACGAGCTGCAGTATCGGCGAATGTCTGCGTACATGCCTGGCCAAAGGAAGTGCTGCCGTACTCTTTATGTGGTGCGCCTTCGTCCCAAGTGCCCTGACGTGGGATGATCGTGCGCGAGTTTCAGTATTTCGGTTTGCATAGGTTTAGGTACGAAGGCTCGGAAGCCACACTTTGTCTTCATACCGACTAAACCTGCTTCAATCCCGGTTTGTGTCCAACTGTCACGTAGTAGTTCCCACTCAGCCAGCGATCGGTCGGGTGCGTCTCTCTTGCGGTTTAGGCAGGCCTGCCGTATGTGACCTACTACGTCATCTTCCTGCTGTGCTCTTGCAAGATTCGAACCTCCCGGTATTTCAGAGGAAAGGCATCCCGCCTGTGGCTCCTCTGTTGTCTGTTTCACCCTCTTCTGCTGTGCGGTAGAAACTGCTTCAGCTACCTCGGGTACACCACCCGGGTAACTAGGCAGCCCGCCCTCGAGACCCAGATTCATCCTTTTGTTGCTGTCTCGTCCGTCCGTCCCGTCAGTTCCACGTGGCGTGGGTCGTGGTGCCTTTTCCATCTGTACTTGTGCTTTTGGGGTTGAAGCGCGCTCCTCTCTCCAGACATTTCCAGTCGCCGGCTGTTGTCGCGACATGGCGTCGGCGTTACCGTGCTCTCGTCCCGGTCGTACGACCACTCGGAGCTGATAGGAGCTCAGCTCGATAGCCCAACGCCCACGCCTCCCTGTTCCGTCTCGTTCCGCGTCGATGGACTTCGGGACACCTGCGAGGGGTTTATGGTCTGTCACCACCTCGAATTCTGCTCCAACGGTGTACTGATTGAACCGTCGGACTGCATGAACGATAGCCCAAAGCTCTTTATCATACGTCGGCCATCTACGCTGTTGCTTTGACAATACTTTACTGTCATAAGCGATGACCTTTTCTGTGTCACCCTGGCGTTCAGTCAGGACTGACCCGACCGCGGAGTCGCACGCATCAGTGTACAGAACGAAGGTGCCACGGAAAGTTGGAAGCGACAGGACGGGGGGGCGACGTGAGCGCGCTCTTCAAACCAGTGAAAGCTTCCTTTGCCTTCGGAGGCCACTACAGACGGTCACCCACCATCTTTGCCTCCCGCAGTGGTTTGCTAAGCTCCATATAGTGTGGGACAAAACGGCTGTAGTATCCACACAAACCCAGGAAGCTTTTCATCTCGTCCTCTGTCTTCGGCTGATCCCAGTCCAGCACCTTCTGAATATTGTTCGGGTCAGGCAGGAGCCCCTCCTGGGTGACCCGGTGTCCCAGGAACGTGACCTCTCGCTTTGCCAGGCGACACTTTTGTGGTTTTAGTTTCAACTTTGCGCCTCGGATTCTTTCGAAGACGTCGCAGAGCGTTGAGAGCTGCTCTTTCTCGGTTTTGCTGAAGATGATGATGTCATCTAAATACACCAGGCAACGCTTCGCATCCAGTCCGGCGAGAACCAGCTCCATCAGTCGCTGGAATGTGGCACCGGCGTTCTTGAGGCCCATCGCCATCACTCTGAACTGTTGGAGGCCCCGACCCGTTGAGAATGCTGTCTTCTCGCGGTCTTCGGCCGCAAGCGGGACCTGCCAATAACCTGTCGCCATGTCCAGGGTTGTGAACCAGGTTGCCCCTGCTAATGTGTCCAGCGCCTCGTCTACTCTTGGTAGAGGGTGGGCACATCCACGAGTCACGCTGTTAACGGCGCGGAGGTCCACACAGAAACGAAAACTTCCGTCCTTCTTCCGTGCGAGAACGACTGGGGAGCACCACGGGCTTGTGCTTTCCTCGATAATCCCGTCTTTCAGCATTTGGGCCTTCTGTTCTTCCACCTGCTCTCGAATTTTTACTGGAACCCGCCTTGGTCTCTGTCTGACGGGATTAGCCTCTCCTGTGTCGATGTGGTGCTCTACTAGATCTGTATCACCAATATCCCCAGAATGCTGACTGAAGATATCAGAATACTCTCTGACAATCGACTTGAGCTCTTCTTTGCCGTCATCTGACAAGTCGGAGCCATCGATATCGATCATTTCAGTTGCCTGCGTCTGTTTCGATCGGTGGCTTATTCTTGGCTCAGAGCTCCCCTCGTCTTCATCGTCATCGTCGATTCCATCAACGTCGTCTGTGGTCGAACACAGTTGGTACTCACACGTGCTGTCATCGACAGCATCATAGAACGTGTCCAGATCGCTGCCCCTCAGAACGCGAACTTCCTCAGTTCCGAAATTCGCCAACATAATGGGGACGTTCCCGCCCCCGTCGATCGCGACGAGCACCCTTGGAGTCAGGAGTCCCTCCTGCTCCGCTGTCGTAGTCGGTTCAAAAATACCAGGGGTGCCGGCCACATCGTTTCTCGTCCCGTCGACTCGTTCCAGCTTACCAGAAACGATGCACTCTGATCGGGCAGGGACAGTTACGGTCGAAACCAGTCGGACTCGAGCACGCCTGGGACGTACCTGTTCCCTGGTTGGCAGAGGGATAGTCATCCCCCCTATCGTTACCGTCCCGGCGTCGTCGTCAACGATAGTACGATGTGCGCAGCTGAAGTCACGTCCCAGTATCACGTCGTAGACGAGATCGTCCACCACTGTCACCGTCGAACACCGAAAATGGACCCCGTTTATACCAATTGGTAAGTTTTCCAACTCTCCTGCTATTCGGAGGGAGCCCCCTCCCTCTCTGACGGCAACTCGACCTCTTGGTCTGAGCGCCGTGTTTTTCAGAACCTGGAGTCCATCGTAGAAGCCACGGCGCATCATGGTAAAATATGCGCCTGTATCCACCAGCGCCCACGTTGGACTGCCGTGAATCGTAGCCTTTACGGCCACTGCCGTCAGAGGGGACGCGTTGGGAGAGGTCGGAGTCTGCCCCGTGGCTCCGACCCGTCCTAGTTTTCCGGGTGCGTGGCCATCCGTTCCTCGAAATGACGGGGACCCGTCCCAGGACTACTATTGGCGGGTGTACCACCTAGTAAATGCTGGCATTCCACCATCCAGTGACCACGCTGTCCACAGCATAGGCAGCTAGGAATCCTCTGTCCGCTCGCACCAGCCGACATTGGAGCCGGACAGTCGCGTCTCATATGTCCCTGAGCCCCGCACCCAAAGCACTGAACTGCCGGGGGCGCACGAGTACGCTGAGTGCAATCTCGTTGAAAATGCCCCGGCGTTCCACAGCGATAGCAGCGTGGCAGTCGTCGTGGTCTTCCCAAGCCACCCCTCGACTCTGTTGATGACGCGATTGCAGCCACCGACTCATGCATTTCACGCAGCCGGGTTTCAATGGCGGTTATTCTGTCGTTTCTCTCTTGCGTTACGTCGTTGCCGCCCACGGCCGTGACGCTGTCGCCTGTAACTGCAGGGCATTGTGCATCCGCCCCACCCGCGTTGTTGAACTGACTTCTCATAGTGAGCACGGCATTCCTGTTCCTCTCGAATTCCTTACTGACGCGCACCGCCTCAGTCAGAGTTTGGATGTCTTGACTGGTTAACTTATCTTGTAGTCGGGCGTCACGCAGACCGCAGATGAAACGACCGCACTGGAATCCCTCCAGAACGTCGTTTCCGCCAACGGAATCTGGATACGCCAGTGCACCCAGTTCTCTGATCCTTGCCGCAAAATTCTCGACTGACTCAGAGGGAGTCTGACAAATTTTGCCAAGTTCGGCGTGAGCCTGCAGAGCGCTCACTTGTCTCCCAAATCTGGCGCCCAAGGCTTTTACTACGGAGGCGTATTCTTTCCGCAATTTTGAAGAGAGGGATGCGAACGCATCGAGTGCCATGCCATCCAACAGGCCCACAAGCACCGAGAGACGATCCTCGGCTTCCATGCGTTCTGTCTGGGCTTCGAAGCGGCAGAGCCATTTCTCCCACACTTCTCCAGAGACTCCGCTAAACTTTGGTGACCGAGCCAGGAGTAATGCTGCCGGGTCCATGGTCTTCCCGACCATACATATAAGTTATGTCAGACGATAGAAGGACGAGGGGACGGGTAAGAGGTAACAAGAGAGTTCCTCTCTTCCGGGGTTTCGAACTTCAGATGGCTAATTATTACGAGAGAGTACCTCTCCCTTATAATTCAGAATTGCAGAATTGCCGAATTGCAGTTTACATCTGATATCTCGATTATCATATATGACACATAATACGAGTCGATTCCTAACCCAACCGGACTCACCTCACAGATATTGAAATCCAGACGACCGGCAACCACGTGGTCCGCTTCACTTCTGATTGCACACTCCCAGCACACTGTTCCTATATGATAGCAATGTATAAACGGTCGGCCGCAATATGTACGTTAAGCTTCCTGGTCCTACCGACCGCGCCAATAATGTTAAGAACCGATTAAGGCCAACCGTTTATTGTCACAACGCGACCAAACTAACAAGGTGAGGCGACCCGCCAGACTGACCCCGTCCGAGTTTTGGTTTGGGTAGGATAAGGCCGCTTCGGTCTACTTGGACCATTGCGCAGCCATGGGATGAAGGAGAAGGGGTAAAGTGGGTCAAAATGGACGCCGACCGGGCAACCGCCCATGGACAGGCCCTTCCCTCGCAGCGCGAAGCTGCGAGGAGAGCCCACGCCATGCAGACGGCCACCACTCCCGGGGGGCAGCTCGAGGCCACCACATGCCCGGTGGCCAGCGACCACCAGACCCGGGATAACGTAGGCGTGACAAAGGATGGAGGACCGGCAATCGGGAGGATCAAAAGGGATCTGCCCGTCCGAGGTCGCGCGGCTCCTTTTATACGGCGGCGGCTGCACCGCCGCCACACTGCGCATGCGCGCCGACCCGCCGGCGCCTCAGCCGCGGCCGCAGTCCGGGTCACGGCGCGGCCCGCACGGCAACACCACAATACGCACGAATATAATCGTTCTCCTTACACATACATATATTACCGACCAGGATACAAAGGATATTGTGTTCCAGCTTGGATGTTTTCGTGCTTTGCTACGTTTTTGTTTGCTACGTCGAAGTTACAATCATCTATACGAGTGTTTAACTTCCCGCGGGACCCATGAAGCTGAGTTGTCGAATGTTGTTTACCCAGCAATTGCTATGCTGTTTGCTCTATTTCCTGGTTGTTTTTCTCTGAGCTTCTAAGAAGTTCTTCCTATGTGAGCCAGTCATTATGATATCGTGTGTATTAATTTCGTTCCATAATCGACTGTCCAACTGCGTTCAGTGGCTGCTGCTGATGTTTTACACATGGAACAATTATGATAGACACCTGTTCTTACAGCAGATATCCAGTCGCTCATTGTCTTCCAACACTACGAATTGTCGAGGATGCTCATTTTTGCAGTCGCCTTCCACGTAGTTGATAATGCAAACACAGGCGATGAGCTTGCGTTCATATGGTATAATAAGAGCACCTTGCGATCAAAATAAGAGACACTTTGAAGGGTGCTCGCAGTCGAAGTTGGCAATGTGGACAATGTTTCGTCCAGTAGAGTAGCATATACTTTGTAATATAGGCCGTACTTACCATTCATCTATCTATACAAACATGAAACGGTGAATTTCTGACAACTTCAAGGCCGTGTTGTCACCGTCTATCATACGTCAATGGGTATTATAATAGCAGATGCGGCTATCAGATGCGGCCCGGCACCGGACCTGCAGTAGGTCATGCCTCCCACTTTGAACATGCGTTTCCAGGAGCTGGTCGGTACCGCGGTACGGTACAGAGTACCGGTACCACGTCATTGTGGTTCCGACACGCTTAGTCGGTCCGAGAGCGGCCCGTGGTGTCCCCTGGTCACAAGACGGCGTCTGGTAACCTCTGTCCTTCCGAAGCCAGATGGTGGACGGGTTATCAGATGCCACAGAGCGTCAGTCAACGCTGCAGGTCAGTTTCAGTACCTAGTTCAGCTGGAGAGAAGTCTACACAGTTCGGTCGGCTACGGCTGTCCGGTAACTGCATCAGCTCAGTTCACGGTGGCTTGGAGACTTGTGACAGTCGCTCACACCACATGACAGTGGAGTCGACAGGTCACGTTTGCAACAATATAAGTAACATACATGCATACATATATTACCGACCAGGATACAAATGATCTTGTATTCCAGCTTGGATGTTCTCGTGCTTTGTTACGTTTTTGTTTGTTTTATAAATCGTGTTTATATAGCCTTTGCTCATGGTAAAGTATATAAATTCGAAAATTACAAAGAGAGATATATTAACTAATATTTCACCATTGCGGCTTCATCAGAGTTAACACAATTCAAACACAGTTTTCCAACCATCCGATATGACACATGACCCTTATTTATACAAAGCCGCCCAAAGAAAATTGTCCACACTTTATCATTATTGTTTATATAGCCTTTGTTCACGTTAAAGCAGACAAATTCGAAAAATACAAAGAGAGATACAAACTAACACTTCACCATTGCGGCTTCATCAGAATTGATGAAACCGCAATGGTGAAACACCAGTAAATCTCCCTGCATTAAACAGAACCCCTCCACCTCAACACGAGCAAAGGCCATCCAAACGAATTACACAGCTGCATCACTCACATATTTACAGTCATTTACAAACAGTATACGAGTATCAACTTTAGCAATAACATGCTAGTGCTATGCTATGTGGCGTGGATAGTGGACACGGTACCGTTACTCCCAGCCGGGCACACCACGTGCCGCCGTCAGACGCTACGCCTGTCTCACATTGCACAATACCGTGTACGCGTGCAATGTGGGCGGCTCAGTCTCGGGACCGGTCTGGGGTGAACGGGTCCGCGTCCTCATTTCCCAGTATATATACGCGCTCACCTAAAGCAGCAATACACACACTCTCTTCCCGGCAACGCTACCGTGTGTCTCAAGGCGCCACGTCGGTTGAGCACCGAAAATGCTCTTCGACATTTGGCGGCAGCGGCGGGATCCATGATAGGTGGTAACACCTATCACTGGTACACCCCCTCCATCTTCAACTTCTTTACCAGGTAAGTAAAATTTATTTCGTTATTTCTACTTTTGTTGCAAAGTCTTAGTCTAAAAACATATGCAGCTACTATTCGCTCTTTTCATTTCTACCAGTGATGAAGCCTCTTGTCCCAAAAAATCGCATGCAGTAATTCCTTAATATCAGATTGATTTAAATTCAGATAAGATATTGGCTCTAGATTGCCGGTAACTATTTTTTTTAAGGTAGTTATTCAAATGAGATTGTTTTCAATATCACAAAATTCACGTTGAGCCTGTCAATTATTTAGGGAATCAGTTACGTCGTTTTTTTTCGTCAAAAAAAAAATCATACTCATCATATTCTTCATTTAGTACTTACTTCATTTCGTGTAACCTATTAATCAATTTTGACTACAATGGTTGATTTGTTATCTTGTCTTACACAAGGTAACCACCAAGCACACAATGGAAGCAGTAGTTTAAATTTCAGTTGTAAGGAAATTAAACCGTAACGTATTTGTAATACAGGATTAAGCATATTTCCATACCCGATTTTATCATCATTTTGTTTTAATATTTATCATCGACTCGTTTCCTTAGTCAATTGGATCTGTAAGATTGAACCGAGTCATTCTTCAAATGTAGTCCATTTGTTACATCTAGAACTGCTTCATACTGTTTTCACCTTCTTGTACTGCCAGGACTAGCGATTATGCCAATTTTGTTGTAATTGTTGTACTACATGACATTAGCTGGTACTCATAAGTCATGTCCGAAAAATTAGTTCCTTTCCTCTTCTTCATTTATTCATACATTGCATCTATTACGCCTGACAGCCAACGTCTGCTTATGGTGATGTCTATCCGTCTTTCCGTAGGCAGAGCATTTGATGCGGCAATAAGGTATCCCCTTACGCCGACGGCCGAGCCAGGGATTTCGGGATTTCGCCTTTGTAGACCGATGTGTGTCTTGATAATGAGAAGGCTGCGTCGGTCACCAGGTCTGATCAACCTGGATTTACCTTCGATTCATAAGCCCCTAATAAAAAAGATGTGGCCCAGATATTGCGCACTTAATTCCTGCAGATGCCGTGATGTTTTTATGAGATGATGTTTCCTCAGCACACGAAGATGATATGGTGCACAGAGATGCCGTGATGTTTTTATGAGATGATGTTTCCTCAGCACACGAAGATGATATGGTGCACAGAGATGCCGTGATGTTTTTATGAGATGATGTTTCCTCAGCACACGAAGATGATATGGTGCACAGAGATGCCGTGATGTTTTTATGAGATGATGTTTCCTCAGCACACGAAGATGATATGGTGCACAGAGATGCCGTGATGTTTTTATGAGATGATGTTTCCTCAGCACACGAAGATGATATGGTGCACAGAGATGCCGTGATGTTTTTATGAGATGATGTTTCCTCAGCACACGAAGATGATATGGTGCACAGAGATGCCGTGATGTTTTTATGAGATGATGTTTCCTCAGCACACGAAGATGATATTGTGCACTAAGATGCCGTGATGTTTTTATGAGATGATGTTTCCTCAGCACACGAAGATGATATTGTGCGCTTAGATGCCGTGATGTTTTTATGAGATGTTCCCTCAGCACACGAAGATGATATTGTGCACTTAGAAGCCGTGATGCTTTATATGAGTAATGAGATGATGTTTCCTCATAGCACAAGAAGATGCCAAAGGCATGCGCAAAGGTACCGGCATGAATGTGCGCACTATCATGAATTAATGAATGGTTTGTAAATGGTTCCAGTGGAAGGAATAATTGTATGTTTTACAGTCTTTTTCATTGTACTACTATTTGTACAGTCACCTTTAAGAATAATTAGAACGGTTATTTTCCAATTCCCATATAATAACACTCTAGAATGGTTCTTTTTCAGATAAATTTAAGATACATCAGGGTACAATCATGCAGTTGCGTGGAGGTCTTACATTGGTTACAAATTCATTTCACTCACGATATTAGTTACTGTACCGATTTCTAAGCCGTACAAGTACATAAAATTAACATTAAAAACTGAGCAACTATTCTTTGGGATTTAATTCCACTGTATACATGACTTACCGAAACATTCGCTGCTAACGTGATACGTCGCGTTTACAATGCATCCAGGAATAGTGCCTTCATGTACTTCCACCGTATACATGACTTACGAAACATTCGCTGCTAACGTGATACGTCGCGTTTACAATGCATCCAGGAATAGTGCATTCATGTACTTCCACCGTATACATGACTTACGAAACATTCGCTGCTAACGTGATACGTCGCGTTTACAATGCATCCAGGAATAGTGCCTTCATGTACTTCCACCGTATACATGACTTACGAAACATTCGCTGCTAACGTGATACGTCGCGTTTACAATGCATCCAGGAATAGAGCATTCATGTACTAAAAATTGTTATATTCTACTTTGAATATTTGCATTTCGGTCTAGACAATATCTCACGTAGTTTTCCATTACATTTTAAGACATGCTCTCACATCAATATATTTATCAACCTCCACGGAACGCGCAGTGCCTCTGATTGTACCCGGACATCATACATCTCTACAGGACACGGTAACCATTGCAGTTACCTACGCGAAGGTAACGATGTTTTCTTTGCTAAAAAAGTATGTATCAGGATAACTTTTGCACAACGTATACCATAGAAAGGCAAAATTTTACTTGGCAGTAATATACAGCGTTATATTTTGAAGGAATCATAATTTTCGATGATTTGTTTTTTCTTCTTCACTTAAATCATAATATCTCTGTTGTGAACATAAATTAAGGTAATTCCTACCGTCCGCATTTTCTTTTCTTTTTGGAAAAGTCACATAATTTTGCCGTACTATTATAATAATTTGTTGCGTACATGTCATTATTTCGGCACTTTCAATCAATTTCTACATATCTACGTACATATCTGTTTTACATTTGTAATTTTCCTGAGCGCGCCTATAGCGATTCAGCCCTCTTTCGCAATACGCGCGACTCTAAATGAAAATTGTAAATATCCTCTTAATCCTACCAGTCAATCGTCAATTGCTCATTTTGATGACTGACTAACTTATATCCTTCGTTACCGATATTTTATATCAAATATCCGTTTACTCTCTTAATGATTACCCAACCGTGACTCTATGCTATTCTGTGAATCCCGTTATAGTTCCGTACATTTCCCTTGGTTCTTTTTTTTGGTCACGTATTCCGTATCTCTGCCCTTATTTTGGCCAATTAACGCGAGTCGACACGTTCTGTTAATATCATCAAACGTCTAGTTTATGTTACGATATCTGTTTCGGTTTCACAACTTTAGCCAATCACATGTTGACTCTTATTATTTCAAGCGTTTCATTTGCTTACTTTCTACTTCATGTGTTATTTTTTCGTGCCATCAATACTTCTTTTGCAATGAATGCGTCATGTTTCAAACAGAAAGTATTTGTGTGCCTTCCGATGATGTGAGATAGTGACACAATGTGTCATGTGATGATAATGACATATGAAAAGGTGACCATGTTAAAAGCACCTGGAGACTATTTTGAATGTTGAATGATGAACGCGACTACAGTTGTATGTGTCGTTGTATGGTCTGTCGTATGGCTAATGATAGTATGGTTATGTGTTTGAATGTCTAGGTCGACCACATATGTTATATACTCGTCATTTATTGTTGTATGTATCATGCGATATTTCTTTGTTGGCTCTGTTTTCCACGCATGGACACAATGTACCAAAGGAGCGTTCGCCCGTTATCAGACTTTCTCAACGTGAGCCACGCCACGATACAACCACACTGATAACATCAGCGCCAAGCCGCATGTCCCGCCTGCCTGGCAGGGCCCGCTCGGCAGCCGGGACGTCTAGCTCATCCACCGTTGCAACATCACTGCACGCGAGTCTGCAGCGTCGGCAATCCGGTCTTCCGGCGGCCACACATCTGCACAGGTCGGCACACCGCTTTCTCCGGTGCCGAGTGTCAGATCTGCCTATGGCCGCCGGACAAGAAAGACCCGCTGCCGTCGCCTGGCCCTTGCACGCATCGCACACAACACCCATCCATCACACACCAGCCGATCTCCCGACGCCCGTTTCTCGCCCGAGGCTACCGGACCAAGATCTCCGATGTCCTCGACACGTGTGGTGGGACAATAAATAAATCCGTTAACTCCATGACAACTGCAAGGATACCGAAGCGACCCCCTCCGGCTGTCCACCTGCCATCACACCAGGCCACCGCCGCCGAAACTCCACCGTCCACAGCCCTACAGGCTGATCGGCGACGTCGCCTGGCACCATCAAGTTGTCATGCCCGGATGTCCCACCACTAACACGACGCTGACGGCATACAACAAACGTGCCCGTGACAACCTCGGCGTACAACAACGGCGGCAAATTCCACCATGCTGGTCCCGGAGATCGTCTGTGTGCTGTGTGCATGTGAGGCCAAGAGGCCGCTTCGTGCAGTATGTTCATCGCGGTGTATTATTATCGGAAGTGTGGTATTGTGTCGCCTCCTATCGTCGGCTCACGGGGGAAGGTGAGGTAATGTGGCGTGGATAGTGGACACGGTACCGTTACTCCCAGCCGGGCACACCACGTGCCGCCGTCAGACGCTACGCCTGTCTCACATTGCACAATACCGTGTACGCGTGCAATGTGGGCGGCTCAGTCTCGGGACCGGTCTGGGGTGAACGGGTCCGCGTCCTCATTTCCCAGTATATATACGCGCTCACCTAAAGCAGCAATACACACACTCTCTTCCCGGCAACGCTACCGTGTGTCTCAAAGCGCCACGTCGGTTGAGCACCGAAAATGCTCTTCGACAGCTAGGCGATACAAAGGAGCCACAGATTGTCACACCGCCAGCCCCAGGAACACATTTCAAGGTCCTAACAGCTGCCAGGTATCAAACTGACTATTCAGTTTTTGTGCTGCCTGTCTCGAATGGCCAGCATCGAATCAGCATCAGCTTGGATGTTTTCGTGCTTTGCTACGTTTTTGTTTGCGACGTGGAAGTTACAATCATCTATTCGAGTGTTTAACTTCCCGCGGTACCCATGAAGCGGAGTTGTCGAATGTTGTTTACCCAGCAATTGCTATGCTGTTTGCTCTATTTCCTGGTTGTTTTTCTCTGAGCTTCTTAGAAGTTCTTCCTATGTGAGCCACTGTCATTATGATATCGTGTGTATTAATTTCGTTCCATAATCGACTGTCCAACTGCGTTCAGTGGCTGCTGCTGATGTTTTACACATGGAATAATTATGATACACACCTGTTCTTACAGCAGATAGCCAGTCGCTCATTGTCTTCCAACACTACGAATTGTCGAGGATGTTCATTTTTGACAGTCGCCTTCCACGTATTTGATAATGCAAACACAGGCGATGAGCTTGCGTTCATATGGTATAATAAGAGCACCTTGCGATCAAAATAAGAGACACTTTGAAGGGTGCTCGCAGTCGAAGTTGGCAATGTGGACAATGTTTCGTCCAGTAGAGTAGCATATACTTTGTAATATAGGCCGTACTTACCATTCATCTATCTATACAAACATGCAACGGTGAATGTCTGACAACTTCAAGGCTGTGTTGTCACCGTCTATCATACGTCCATGGGTATTATAATAGCAGATGCAGCTATCAGATGCGGCCCGGCTCCGCACCCGCAGTCGGTCATGCCTTCCACTTTGAACATGCGTTTCCAGGAGCTGGTCGGTACCGCGGTACGGTACAGAGTACTGGTACACGTCGTTGTGGTTCCGACACGTTTAGTCGGTCCGAGAGCGGCCCGTGGTGTCCCCTGGTCACAAGACGGCGTCTGGTACCCTCTGTCCTTCAGAAGCCAGATGGTGGACGGGTTATCGATGCCACAGAGCGTCAGTCAACGCTGCATGTCAGTCCCAGTACCCAGTTCAGCTGGAGAGAAGGCTACACAGTTCGGTCGGCTACGGCAGTCCTGTAACTTCAGCTTCACGGTGGCTTGGAGACATGTGACAGTCGCTCACACCACATGACAGTGGAGTCGACAGGTCACGTTCACATCAATATAAGTGACATATATGCAGGCACGTAGCCAGGATTTCGTCCAGGGAGGGGCGGCGCCTCGAAAGGGCCCCTTCCCAAGCGTTGAAAGGCCCCACCCCCAAAAAAAACGCATGAAAAGGCACGTTACAAGGCTAGAAAATGCAGTATGGCAGGTATGGCATGGGCCATACCAACGTTTAGGAACTGGAGTTAGCAAACTGCCACATCAACTTTGGAACCAGCGACACGAATTTGGAATCAGCTATTCTAACTTTGAATATTTTTGTTAAGCTCAAGACCTGGAACTCTTAAACAAATTGCGCCGCGCAGCGGCGCGAAAATTTTGAGTTGTATGCCCTGGGTTGCTTTCTCGTCATTGCGTTGCATTGCGTATGGTGCGGACCTCTAAAATTGCTATATTGTGCGTTTAAAAGTGCGGGGGAAATGTGCTACAGTGAACTATTTTGCCCAATAATATAGGAAAGTAGCAACATAACACATAAATGTGCCGAGAAACTGACCGATTTTTTTCCTAACCCGCATATAATTGAATTTGTAGTTATATTGCGCCGCGGAGCGCCGCGAAAATTTTAAGTGTTTATTCCCTGTAAAACTGTATTCTTACTGTTGAAAGGCCCAAGGTCCCTTCAGATCGCCTAGGGGCCCCTCTGGCCTTTTCTTCGCCCTTCCGACCTGTTCAGGGACTCATCTGGGATCCGCGAAGCGAAAAGACATGATGTGGGGTGGGTGATATATATAATACAAAGAGGGCTTACTCTACAGGAAAAAATAAAATCTGATTTTTCGGGTATATTCTAGCACCCTGGCGAAGGGGTTACAATATACCCGAAAGCTCCGCTTTTAATATTTTGTATTGTGGAGTAAGTCCTCTTTGTATTTAATATTCAGCTGGGATCTCTACGTGCTTTGACCCTTCCGGTCTCACCAGAGACTCCTCTGACCTTCCAAGAAGCCCCTCTTGTGTGTCAAGAGGCCCATTCGGCCTGTTCAGAGGTCCTTCCGACCTGGCCAGGGACTGCACTGGCTGCTTTGTCGCCCTGCCGACATGCTCAGGGGCAGGGGCGGCGGATTGCGGGGCGCAGGGTACCAAAAATCCCCCCCTCAAATGCAAATGCTGGGGAGGGGAAGGGTCATGTTGCCCCAGATTGAGCAGGCTAAATTATGGGGGGGGGGGGGGCAAAACTACCCTTTGCCTCCAAGGATTTTCGACTGGGGGGAATTTTGGGTACCCTGCCCCCGCAATCCGCCGCCCCTGCTCAGGGGCCCCTCCGACCTGCCCAAGGGCCCCTCCAGTCTGGCTAGGACCTCATCCGGTATGTTCAAAAGGCCTTCCGACCGGCCCAGGGACCCTTTCGGTCTAGCCAGGTGCCCCTCTGACTTGCCCAGGAGCCCCTCCGATCGGCCCAGCGACTCTTCTGGTCGGCCTGCGCTGGCTGCTTTGTCACCCTGCCGACATGCTCAAGGGGCCCTCCGACCTGCCCTGGAGCCCCTCCGTGCTGGTCAGGTGCCACTTCGGCATGTTCAGGGGCCCTTCTCACCCACCCAGGGGTTCTTTCGGTCTGGTCAGGGGCCCCTCCGATCTGCGCAGGGGCCCTTTTAACTTTCCAGGGGTCCTCTGGTCTCTCCAGGGGCCCTTTAACCTTCAAAGGGGCCCTTCTAACCCAGCAAGGGACTGCTCTGGCTGCTTTGTCGCCTTGCGACATGCTCCGAGGGCCCTCCAACCTGCCCTGGGGCCCCTCCGTGCTGGCTAGGGGTTCATTCCACATGTGCAGGGGCCCTTCTGACCCACCTAGGTGCCCTTTCGGTCTGGTCAGGGCCTCTCTGACCTGCACAGGGGCCCTCTTAACTTCCCAGGGGCCCTCTGGTCTATCCAGGAGCCCTCCAATCTGCTCAGGGGCTCTTATGACCTGGCAAAGGACTGCGCTGGCCGCTTTGTCGCCTTGTCGACATGCTCAGGGGCCTATCAACCTGCCCAGGGGCCCCTCTGTGCTGGCTAGGGGCCATTCGACGTGTTCAGGGGGCCATTCAACGTGCTCAGGGGGCCCTCTGACCCGCTCAGGGGCCCTTTCGGTCTGGTCAGGGGCCCCTCTGACATGCACAGGTCTCTTTTGAACGTCCAAAGGGCCCTCTCGTCTTTCAAAGAGGGCCCTGGTGGCCCTAAAGGGCCTCTGAAGTCCTCTAAATTCTCTATAGACCACGCTTCGTGTAGTAAAGAGCCTATGATACCGCGCTTCGCTCGGTCTCGTCGGCCCTTTTCGGCGCGCTGCGCTCGCCGAAAAGGGCCCTCCTGGTCTCCATGGGAGGGGGAGGCGGCCGCCCCCGCCGCCCTCCCCTTGGTTACGTGCCTGCATATATATGCATACATATATTACCGACCAGGATATAAATGATCTTGTGTTCCAGCTTGGATGTTTTCGTGCTTCGCTACGTTTGTGTTTGCTACGTCGAAGTTACAATAATCTATTCGAGTGTTTAACTTTCTGCGGGACCCATGAAACGGAGTTGCCGAATGTTGTTTACCCAGCAATTGCTATGCTGTTTGCTCTATTTCCTGGTTGTTTTTCTCTGAGCTTCTTAGAAGTTCTTCCTACGTGAGACAGTCATTATGATATCGTGTGTATTAATTTCGTTCCATAATAGACTGTCTAGCTGCGTTCAGTGGCTGCTGCTGATGTTTTACACATGGAACAATTATGATAGACACCTGTTTTTACAGCAGACATCCAGTCGCTTATTGTCTTCCAACACTACAAATTGTCGAGGATGCTCATTTTTGACAGTCTACTCTTGCACGTATTTTATAATATAATAAATGCAAAGGCGATGAGCCTGCGTTCATCTGGAATAATAAGAACACCTTACGATCAAAATGAGAAACACTTTGAAGGGAGCTCGCAGTTGAAGTTGGCAATGTGGACAATGTTTCGTCCAGTAGAGTAGCATGTACTTTGTAATATAGGCCGTACTTACCATTCACCTATCTATACAAACATGCAGCGGTGAATGTCTGACAACTTCAAGGCCGTGTTGTCACCGTCTATCATACGTCAATGGGTATTATAATAGCAGATGCGGCTATCAGATGCGGCCCGGCACCGGACCCGCAGTCGGTCATGCCTCCCACTTTGAACATGCGTTTCCAGGAGCTGGTCGGTACCGCGGTACGGTACAGCGTACTGGTACCACCTCATTGTGGTTCCGACACGTTTAGTCGGTCCGAGAGCGGCCCGTGGTTTCCCCTTGTCACAAGACGGCGTCTGGTAACCTCTGTCCTTCAGAAGCCAGATGGTGGACGGGTTATCAGATGCCACAGAGCGTCAGTCAACGCTGCAGGTTAGTTTCAGTACCCAGTTCAGCTGGAGAGAAGGCTACACAGTTCGGTCGGCTACGGCTGTCCGGCAACTTCAGCAGATCAGTTCACGGTGACTTGGAGACTTGTGACAGTCGCTCACACCACATGACAGTGGAGTCAACAAGTCACGTTCACAACAATATAAGTAACATATATGCATACATATATTACCGACCAGGATACAAATGATCTTGTGTTCCAGCTTGGATGTTTTCGTGCTTTGCTACGTTTTTGTTTGCTACGTCAAAATTACAATCATCTATTCGAGTGTTTAACTTCCCGCGGGACCCATGAAGCGCAGTTGTCGAATGTTGTTTACCCAGCAATTGCTATGCTGTTTGCTCTATTTCCTGGTTGTTTTTCTCTGAGCTTCTTAGAAGTTCTTCCTATGTGAGCCACTGTCATTATGATATCGTGCTTATTAATTTCTATATGGAGGTTGGAAATGATCTTACGCATGTCAAAGTATTTTTATTTTTGGCAAAATAAATATACAAAACAATGAAACAAGCTTTCGGCATTACGCCATCGTCAAGTCTGACTAAATTAACATGTTTTTGATTTTTCAAAAGCTAGAGCGCACAATCACATTCTCTCAGGCATCCTCTCAACAGCATATTCACTTTTAACATATTGCAATTCGTTGTAAATTCTGTGGAACATTGTACATGGCAAATAACAATTTAGAACAAAGTATCATGACATACAAAACATACAACACGACATGCAAACAATATACCATTCAATGATGACAATCTATCATACCTGCAATGTCAGCCGCATACATTAATAAAGATAAATATTGCATCAAACATTGGTGCATATCGGGCGTAAACACTGCCAAAATGAAACATTGATAAACACTGCCGCTGTTCTGAGCTCGTTCCAGTCAATTAGTCGTGAGTCGGGCAAGTCGGTGAGGAGCTTGTGTGTGTGTGTGTGTGTGTGTGTGTGTGTGTGTGTGTGTATAGGTGTGCCTTGTGCCTGAGTGAGTGAGTGAGCGAGTGAGTGAGATAGTGAGTGAGTAAACGAGCGAGTAAATGAGTGAGTGAGTGAGTGTGTGAGTGAGCGTGTGAGTAAGTAAGTGAGTGAGTAAGAGAAGAAGTGAGTGAGTGTTATGACCTATGGTTTACGAGCGAGGGGCCATGAGCTTTTCATCATGTTTAACGTGGGCTTTAGGTCTCTAATTTTTACTGATTCAGTTATTTTTAGTTCAGCGGAGTCCCGCCCCCAACCGATTATATCGATAGTAAAGCCGGAGTTGATTTCAGTGCTACTTGAGTTGAAGTGCGAATCAGCGATATGTTCTCCTAGTGGGGTGTCGGGTTTTCTCAGGCGAGCGTCACTAAGGTGCTCGTTGAAACGATAACGTACAGGGCGAGTACTTTCTCCAATGTAAAACTCAGTCCTTCCATTTCTTTCACAGATACTGCAGGTAATTTTATAGACTGTGTTCTTCTTAGTGCACTTACCCTTCAGTCCACTCTCACAGGTGTGGCAGTGTTTGGTCCCGGCTGGGCAGGGCGGCTTAGAGAAGGCTGAAGTAATAAGTTTGTGTCCTACTGTGGGGCCACTAATCCAGGCTACTTTGATGTTAGTTTTGGATCTTTTCAAAATACCGTTGACTCTTCTAACGACGTTTTCGTCTAAGTAGGGAAGCCGCATGAAAATATCGTGTTCTTTCTTACGCATAATTTTACGTTCACCACGCTTGTGAAGGTTATTCTTTATGCTAGTGTCTAACATGGCGGTAGGGTACCCGTTCTGCTCGAACAAAAATTGTATGCGTTTGACGCTACGATCCCTCGTCTGGTCGTCAGATGACACTCTCACCGCTCGCCTAATCTGGGAATTAAGAACGGCCTTCTTGGTGCTCATGGGGTGGGCGGACGTAAAGTGGAGAATAATCGGGGCTGCCATCGGTTTAAAGTATAATTCCGTGGTGTACTCACTGGTGGGGTATACTGTTATCAGGGTGTCTAGGAAAGGAAGTTGACCTGTGCTGAAGGTAGACTCCATTGTGAAGCTTATGGATCGGTTGTAAGCATTAATGCAGTCGTAAAAATGGTTCAGGCGATCAATTCCATGTGTCCAGACACCGACTATATCGTCAATGTAACGTAAGTATAGGGCAGGGGCAAATTCAAAGTTCGACATAAATCCAGTCTCTAATATATGCATGAAGGTGATGGCCACGGGAGGGGCTATCCTGTTTCCCATCGCGATGCCTGACGTTTGCTTGAATATTTTAGATCCGAAACGTACGAAATTGTTAGTGAGAATATGACGCAGCAGAGTACGAAGATCCGAAAGTGTGATTCCGAATAAATTGACTTTGGTGATATTATTTTCAATCAGGGTTATCACTGCATCAATCCCCTCCTGGATAGGAATGCTTCCGTAAAGGTTACACACATCTAGAGAGAAAATGATGGATCCAGGCGGGAGGCTCTTGGGGAAGGTAGCGTTGAGTTGAGGCATGCTGTTGAGAGGATGCCTGAGAGAATGTGATTGTGCGCTCTAGCTTTTGAAAAATCAAAAACATGTTAATTTAGTCAGACTTGACGATGGCGTAATGCCGAAAGCTTGTTTCATTGTTTTGTATATTTATTTTGCCAAAAATAAAAATACTTTGACATGCGTAAGATCATTTCCAACCTCCATATATTAATTATAATCATGTCATCCATCCTCGCCCACATAAAAACTTATTAATTTCGTTCCATAATCGACTGTCTAGCTGCGTTCAGTGGCTGCTGCTGATGTTTTACACATGGAACAATTATGATACACACCTGTTCTTACAGCAGATAGTCAGTCGCTCATTGTCTTCCAACACTACGAATTGTCGAGGATGCTCATTTTTGACAGTCTACTCTTGCACGTATTTGATAATATAATAAATACACAGGCGATGAGCTTGCGTTAATATGGTATAATAAGAGCACCTTGCGATCAAAATGAGAAACACTTTGATTGGTGCTGGCAGTCGAAGTTGGCAATGTGGACAATGTTTCGTTCAGCTGAGTAGCATATACTTTGTAATATAGGCCGTACTTACCATTCATCTATCTATACAAACATGCAATGGTACATGTCTGACAACTTCAAGGCCGTGTTGTCACCGACTAGCATACGTCAATGGGTATTATAGCAGATGCGGCTATTAGATGTGGCTCGTCTCCGCACCCGCAGTAGGTCATGCCTCCCACTTTGAAGATGCGTTTCCAGGAGCTGGTCGGTACCTCGGTACGGTACAGAGTACCGGTACCACGTCATTGTGGTTCCGACGCGCTTAGTCGGTCCGAGAGCGGCCCGTGGTGTCCCCTGGTCACAAGACGGCGTCTGGTAACCTCTGTCCTTCAGAAGCCAGATGGTGGACGGGTTATCAGATGCCACAGAGCGTCAGTCAACGCTGCATGTCAGTTTCAGTACCCAGTTCAGCTGGAGAGAAGTCTACACAGTTCGGTCGGCTACGGCAGTCCGGTAACTTCAGCAGATCAGTTCACTGTAGCTTGGAGACATGTGACAGTCGCTCACACCACATGACAGTGGAGTCGACAGGTCACATTCACAACAATATAAGTCACATATATGCATACATATATTACCGACCAGGATACAAATGATCTTGTGTTCCAGCTTGGATGTTTTCGTGCTCTGCTACGTTTTTGTTTGCTACGTCTAAATTACAATCATCTATTCGAGTGTTTAACTTCCCGCGGTACCCATGAAGCGGAGTTGTCGAATGTTGTTTACCCAGCAATTGCTATGCTGTTTGCTCTATTTCCTGGTTGTTTTTCTCTGAGCTTCTTAGAAGTTCTTCCTATGTGAGCCACTGTCATTATGATATCGTGTGTATTAATTTCGTTTCTATAATCGACTGTCTAGCTGCGTTCAGTGGCTCCTGCTGATGTTTTACACATGGAATAATTATGATACACACCTGTTCTTACAGCAGATATCCAGTCGCTCATTGTCTTCCAACACTACGAATTGTCGAGGATGCTCATTTTTGACAGTCGCCTTCCACGTATTTGATAATGCATACACAGGTCATGAGGTTGCGTTCATACACTTGCAAAATCGCTACACACGACCCGGGTGTCAACTCCTGCCACAGGGGTTAATTTGGAAATTTACTCATTCATGGGGTGTCATTGTTGATGCTTTGCTATCTACACCCATGTCAGACACTTGAGTGGTGTGTCTGTGCCGACCACCATCGCATTGTGTGTTCGTCACCGCTGCATGGACTGTCGAGGTGTCGCAATACTCATGCGAGGGATTTCGATTGACGCCTCAGCCGGGCTTATTACGGGAGTTTGTTCACCACTGGGAGAAGTGTAACGTCACCGCTGCATGGGGTGTCGAGGTGTCACAATACTCATGCGGGGGTGCCGATTGACGCCTCAGCCGGGCGTATTGCAGGAGTTCGTTCACCACTGGGAGAGGTGTGACGGTCGCCGCTGCTTGGGGTGTCGTGACGTAGACGCACGCAGACGGCGGCGCGGCGTTGGCTGCGCGCGCACATCACCGCCGGCCGGCCGCGTCACCGCGCCGGGTCAGTTGGGCTGCGGCCTTAGCCGCGGCAGATTGATCAAGTTGCATGCGTCGACCGTTGTCAGTGTTCAAGTTGCCGTTGAGTTGCGAAAGGCTGTCAATCGTGTTGCCGTGATCGGAGTTATAAGTACCTAATTGTGAGTTGTGAGTGCGTTATTTCTTGCATTCTTTTGATCTTAGAAATGTAGATAGTTGTGAATTTGTGATCGATAAACATTAGGTATGATAGCGTCTATATGTTTCGTGCACTCCCGTCACAACCAATTGTATTGCTTATCCGGTCGGAGCTGCACCGACCAAGCTTCTATAAGCATATGAATATACGTAGCTGACTGTTGATCCATAGTAACTATGATGATTTATGAGTATGCTTGATGATGCTGATTTGTGATGCTGATGTTGATCTTGGATCTGTTTACAATAATTAACGGTTTTGTTAATACAATGGTTTTGCACGGAAATGTACTAATTTGTAGTTGCTCAGATTGGGAAGGTTGGCGCGAGTGGTCAGAGTCAGGTCAGAGTCCTCAGATTGGCATGGGTCTTGCGAGTTGCGGCACGTCTCTGAGCCGGCGCCCGGCAGCGGCCGCCGGCCGCCCACCATGCGTCTACGTCACGACACCCCAAGCAGCGGCGACCGTTACACCTCACCCAGTGGTGAACGAACTCCTGCAATACGCCCGGCTGAGGCGTCAATCGACACCCCCCGCATGAGTATTGCGACACCTCGACACCCCATGCAGCGGTTATCAAGGGTGTTCCGTTAAACCTATAAACCCCTTGCAGCGGCGATCACGGTTGTTCCGGTACACCTTCCTGAGTGCTAATTAAAACACCTTCCAGGCGACCTATTTTAGGTTGTGTGGGTATCACACGGGCTAGGGGTGTTGGCACCCTGGGCAGGTGTTGATTTTTGTGTGAGTGTGCGGCTATCAGATGCGGCCCGGCACCGGACCCACAGTCGGGCATGCCTCCCACTTTGAAGATGCGTTTCTAGGTGCTGGTCGGTACCGCGGTACGGTACATAGTACTGGTACACGTCGTTGTGGTTCCGACACGCTTAGTCGGTCCGAGAGCGGCCCGTGGTGTCCCCTGGTCACAAGACGGCGTCTGGTACCCTCTGTCCTTCAGAAGCCAAATGGTGGACGGGTTATCAGATGCCACAGAACATCATTCAACGCTGCTGGTCAGTTTCAGTACCCAGTTCAGCTGGAGAGAAGGCTACACAGTTCGGTCGGCTACGGCAGTCCTGTAACTTCAGCAGATCAGTTCACGGTGGCTTGGAGACTTGTGACAGTCGCTCACACCACATGACAGTGGAGTCAACAAGTCACGTTCACAACAATGTAAGTGACATATATGCATACATATAGTACTGACAAGGATACAAATGATCTTGTGTTTCAGCTTGGATGTTTTCGTGCTTCGCTACATTTTGTTTCCATGTCGAAGTTACAATTATCTATTCGAATGTTTAACTTCCCGCGGGACCTGCATGAAGCGGAGTTGTCGAATGTTGTTTACCCAGCAATTGCTATGCTGTTTGCTCTATTTCCTGGTTGTTTTTTCTCTGAGCTTCTTAGAAGTTCTTCCTATGTGAGCCACTGTCATTATGATATCGTGTGTATTAATTTCGTTCCATAATCGACTGTCTAGCTGCGTTCAGTGGCTGCTGCTGATGTTTTACACATGGACCAATTATGATAGACACCTCTTCTTACAGCAGATAGCCAGTCGCGCATTGTCTTCCAACACTACGAATTGTCGAGAATGTTCATTTTTGACAGTCGCCTTCCACGTATTTGATAATGCAAACACAGGCCATGGGCTTGCGTTAATATGGTATAATAAGAGCACCTAGCGATCAAAATAAGAGACACTTTGAAGGGTGCTCGCAGTCGAAGTTGGCAATGTGGACAATGTTTCGTCCAGTAGAGTAGCATATACTTTGTAATATAGGCCGTACTTACCATTCATCTATCTATACAAACATGAAAAGGTGAATTTCTAACAACTCCAAGGCCGTGTTGTCACCGTCTATCATATGTCCATGGGTATTATAATAGCAGATGCGGCTTTCAGATGCGGACCGGCTCCGCACCCGCAGTAGGTCATGCCTCCCACTTTGAAGATGCGTTTCCAGGAGCTGGTCGGTACCGCGGTACGGTACAGAGTACTGGTACCACGTCATTGTGGTTCCGACACGCTTAGTCGGTCCGAGAGCGGCCCGTGGTGTCCCCTGGTCACAAGACGGCGTCTGGTAACCTCTGTCCTTCCGAAGCCAGATGGTGGACGGGTTATCAGATGCCACAGAGCGTCAGTCAACGCTGCAGGTTAGTTTCAGTACCCAGTTCAGCTGGAGAGAAGTCTACACAGTTCGGTCGGCTACGGCTGTCCGGTAACTTCAGCAGCTCAGTTCACTGTAGCTTGGAGACATGTGACAGTCGCTCACACCACATGACAGTGGAGTCGACAGGTCACGTTCACATCAATATAAGTGACATATATGCAGGTACGTGGCCAGGATTTCGTCCAGGAAGGGGCGGCGCCTCGAAAGGGCCCCTTCCCAAGCGTTGAAAGGCCCCCCCCCCCCCCAAAAAAAAAAAACGCATGAAAAGGCACGTTATAAGGCTAGAAAATGCAGTATGGCAGGTATGGCATGGGCCATACCAACATTTAGTAGCTGGAGTTAGCAAACTGCCACATCAACTTTGGAACCAGCGACACGAATTTAGAATCAGCTATACTAACTTTGAATATTTTTGTTAAGCTCAAGACCTGGAACTCTTAAACAAATTGCGCCGCGGAGCGGCGCGAAAATTTTGAGTTGTATGCCCTGGGTTGCTTTCTCATCATTGCGTTGCATTGCGTATGGTGCGGATCTCTAAAATTGCTATATTGTGCGTTAAAAAGTGCGGGGAAAATGTGCTACAGTGAACTATTTTGCCCAATAATATAGGAAAGTAGCAACATAAAACATAAATGCGCCGAGAAACTGACCGATTTTTTTCCTAACCCGCATATAATTGAATTTGTAGTTATATTGCGCCGCGGAGCGGCGCGAAAATTTTAAGTGTTTATTCCCTGTAAAACTGTATTCTTACTGTTGAAAAGCCCAAGGTCCCTTCAGATCGCCTAGGGGCCCCTCTGACCTTTTCTTCGCCCTTCCGACCTGTTCAGGGACTCATCTGGGATCCGCGAAGCGAAAAGACATGATGTGGGTGATATATATAATACAAAGAGGGCTTACTCTACAGGAAAAAATAAAATCTGATTTTTCGGGTATATTCTAGCACCCTGACGAAGGGGTTGCAATATACCCGAAAGCTCCGCTTTTAATATTTTGTATTGTGGAGTAAGTCCTCTTTGTATTTAATCTTCAGCTGGGATCTCTACGTGCTTTGACCCTTCCGGTCTCACCAGAGACTCCTCTGACCTTCCAAGAAGCCCCTCTTGTGTGTCAAGAGGCCCATTCGGCCTGTTCAGAGGTCCTTCCGACCTGGCCAGGGACTGCACTGGCTGCTTTGTTGCCCTGCTGACATGCTCAGGGGCAGGGGCGGCGGATTGCGGGGCGCAGGGTACCAAAAATCCCCCCCCCCCCTCAAATGCAAATGCTGGGGAGGGGAAGGGTCATGTTGCCCCCAGATTGAGCAGGCTAAATTATGGGGGGGGGGGCAAAACTACCCTTTGCCCCCTAGGATTTTCGACTGGGGGGAATTTTGGGTACCCTGCCCCCGCAATCCGCCGCCCCTGCTCAGGGGCCCCTCCGACCTGCCCAAGGGCCCCTCCAGTCTGGCTAGGACCTCATCCGGTATGTTCAAAAGGCCTTCCGACCGGCCCAGGGACCCTTTCGGTCTAGCCAGGTGCCCCTCTGACTTGCCCAGGAGCCCCTCCGATCGGCCCAGCGACTCTTCTGGTCGGCCTGCGCTGGCTGCTTTGTCACCCTGCCGACATGCTCAAGGGGCCCTCCGACCTGCCCTGGAGCCCCTCCGTGCTGGCCAGGGGCCACTTCGGCATGTTCAGGGGCCCTTCTCACCCGCCCAGGGGTCTTTCGGTCTGGTCAGGGGCCCTCTGATCTGCGCAGGGGCCCTTTTAACTTTCCAGGGGTCCTCTGGTCTCTCCAGGGGCCCTTTAACCTTCTAAGGGGCCCTTCCGACCCAGCAAGGGACTGCACTGGCTGCTTTGTCGCCTTGCGACATGCTCCGAGGGCCCTCCGACCTGCCCTGGGGCCCCTCCGTGCTGGCTAGGGGCTCATTCCACATGTGAAGGGGCCCTTCTGACCCACCTAGGTGCCCTTTCGGTCTGGTCAGGGCCTCTCTGACCTGCACAGGGGCCCTCTTAACTTCCAAGGGGCCCTCTGGTCTGTCCAGGAGCCCTCCAACCTGCTCAGGGGCCCTTATGGCCTGGCAAAGGACTGCGCTGGCCGCTTTGTCGCCTTGTCGACATGCTCAGGGGCCTATCAACCTGCCCAGGGGCCCCTCTGTGCTGGCTAGGGGCCCATTCGACGTGTTCAGGGGGTCATTCAACGTGCTCAGGGGGCCCTTTGACCCACTCAGGGGCCCTTTCGGTCTGGTCAGGGGCCCCTCTGACATGCACAGGGCTCTTATAAACGTCCAAGGGGCCCTCTGGTCTTTCAGAGAGGGCCCTGGTGGCCCTAAAGGGCCTCTGAAGTCCTCTAAACTCTCTATAGACCACGCTTCATGTAGTAAAGAGCCTATGATACCGCGCTTCGCGCGGTCTCGTCGGCCCTTTTCGGCGCGCTGCGCGCGCCGAAAAGGGCCCTCGCGCGCCAAAAAGGGCCCTCCTGGCCTCCATGGGAGGGGGAGGCGGCCGCCCCCGCCGCCCTCCCCTTGGCTACGTGCCTGCATATATGCATACATATATTACCGACCAGGATATAAATGATCTTGTGTTCCAGCTTGGATGTTTTCGTGCTTCGCTACGTTTGTGTTTGCTACGTCGAAGTTACAATCATCTATTCGAGTGTTTAACTTTCTGCGGGACCCATGAAACGGAGTTGCCGAATGTTGTTTACCCAGCAATTGGTATGCTATTTGCTCTATTTCCTGGTTGTTTTTTTCTCCGAGCTTCTAAGAAGTTCTTCCTACGTGAGACAGTCATTATGATATCGTGTGTATTAATTTCGTTCCATAATCGACTGTCTAGCTACGTTCAGTGGCTGCTGCTGATGTTTTACACATGGAACAATTATGATACACACCTGTTCTTACAGCAGATAACCAGTCGCTCATTGTCTTCCAACACTACGAATTGTCAAGGATGTTCATTTTTGACAGTCGCCTTCCACGTATTTGATAATGCAAACACATGTCATGAGCTTGCGTTAATATGGCACAATTAAGAACACATTACGACCAAAATGAGAAAGACTTTGAAGGGTGCCAACACTACGAATTGTCGAGGATGTTAATTTTTGACAGTCTACTCGTGCACGTATTTCATAATATAATACATACAAAGGCGATGAGCCTGCGTTAATATGGCATAATACGAGCACCTTGCGATCAAAATGAGAGACACTTCGAAGGGTGCTCGCAGTCGAAGTTGGCAATGTGGACAATGTTTCGTCCAGTAGAGTAGCATATACTTTGTAATATAGGCCGTACTTACCATTCATCTATCTATACAAACATGCAATGGTACATGTCTGACAACTTGAAGGCCGTGTTGTCACCGTCCATCATACGTCAATGGGTATTATAGTCTTCTCGGCGCACTTAACCATTGTGGTGAGTTGTTCCTGATTAGTATACCCAAGTCCCGTAGCAGGCTTTGTTAATGACGTCACTGGTGCCATTCTTGTGTAGCATTGAAAAATATGTCTGATTTTGAGTTGAAAGCTAATTAAAGACTTATTCAAATTATTGTTAAGTTTGAATTTTCTTGTTAATCATTATTAAAGGTATTTTATCACTGTATTTCATGTAGTTGACACTTCAGAAACTTGTGACGTAATAATATTGTATCCAATATGCGGCTATTAGATGTGGCTCGTCTCCGCACCCGCAGTAGGTCATGCCTCCCACTTTGAAGATGCTTTTCCAGGAGCTGGTCGGTACCGCGGTACGGTACATAGTACCGGTACCATGTCATTGTGGTTCCGACACGTGTAGTCGGTCCGGTACCGGCCCGTGGTGTCCCCTTGTCACAAGACGGCGTCTGGTAACCTCAGTCCTTCAGAAGCCAGATGGTGGACGGTTATCAGATGCCACAGAGCGTCAGTCAACGCTGCAGGTCAGTTCCAGTACCCAGTTCAGCTGGAGGGAAGGCTACACAGTTCGGTCGGCTACGGCAGTCCGGTAACTTCAGCAGCTCAGTTCACGGTGACTTGGAGACTTGTGACAGTCGCTCACACCACATGGCAGTGGAGTCGACAGGTCACGTTCAGAACAATATGTGTGACATATATGCATACATATATTACCGACCAGGATACAAATGATCTTGTGTTCCAGCTTGGATGTTTTCTTGCTTTGCTACGTTTTTGTTTGCTACGTCGAAGTTACAATCATCTATTCGAGTGTTTAACTTCCCGCGGGACCCATGAAGCGGAGTTGTCGAATATTGTTTACCCAGCAATTACTATGCTGTTTGCTCTATTTCCTGGTTGTTTTTCTCTGAGCTTCTAAGAAGTTCTTCCTCTGTGAGCCAGTCATTATGATATCGTGTGTATTAATTTCGTTCCATAATCGACTGTCTAGCTGCGTTCAGTGGCTGCTGCTGATGTTTTACACATGGAACAATTATGATACACACCTGTTCTTACAGCAGATAGCCAGTCGCTCATTGTCTTCCAACACTACGAATTGTCGAGGATGTTCATTTTCGACAGTCGCCTTCCACGTATTTGATAATGCAAACACATGTCATGAGCTTGCGTTAATATGGTATAATAAGAGCACCTTGCGATCAAAATGAGAGACGCTTTGAAGGGTGCTCGCAGTCGAAGTTGGCAATGTGGACAATGTTTCATCCAGCTGAGTAGCATATACTTTGTAATATAGGCCGTACTTACCATTCATCTATCTATACAAACATGCAACGGTGAATGTCTGACAAGCAGGGCGTCTTTCCAGCCCGTTGGAAACAAGCCAATGTCATACCGGTTCACAAGAAGGGAGATAAAAAACGACCAGAAAACTACCGGCCCATCTCTCTTTTACCACTCTGCTCAAAGATGCTGGAGAAAGTTGTTTACGACTGCCTGATTGAGCATTGCCGTCCCGTTTTGCCTGTCAACCAACACGGATTTATGCCAAAACGTTCGTGCGTGACCAACCTGACCTGCTTCCTGAATGATGCCTGGGGCTCTATAGCCGAGGGGAAACAGCTGGACGCCGTGTACACCGACTACTCGTCCGCGTTTACAAGTGTGAATCACCAACTGTTGTTGCACAAAATGAAGCACTCATTCAACGTGAAAGACCGTGCATACTCGTGGCTTCGCTCATACCTGTTAAACCGTAGTCAGCGAGTGGTAGTAAACGGGAAACACTCACCGTGGACTCCAGTGTTATCGGGCGTCCCAGAAAGTAGTATCTGCGGCCCCCTGTTACTTATCTGTTTTACCGCCGATATACCACTCCACATAAAAAGTGGATGCACAATGTATGCTGATGACGTTAAGCTGTATACGCCGGTCCGCTGTGAGGACGATGCTCGCAATCTTCAGTCTGACATCGACTCTCTTGTACATTGGTCACGTGTGTGGGGCTAAGTTTGAACCCGGCCAAATGCCACGTAATATCGTTCACCTTGCGCACCTCGCCTGTCTTAGCGGCCTACACAATGGATGGTGTTACACTAGAGCGTCATGCACAGGTGCGCGACTTGGGAGTCATCTTAGACTCAAAGTTGAACTTCGCTTCTCATGTGGACGCCACAGTCGCAAAGGCCAAACGTATGCTTGGACTGCTTATCCGCAGCATGCAGCTGCCAGCTCCCCGTCGCCATGTAAAGCTCGATCACAAGGTCATGTTGTGTGCTTTCAACGCTCATGTCCGCTCCATTGTCGAATACGGGAGCGTGGTCTGGTCGGGAGCGGCAGTGACTCATCTTAAACGGCTGGAACGCATTCAGCATTCCTTTTTTATTTGGCTCGCGTGTTCATCTGACCACAGCTCCATTAACCTAGCTTACGATCACTTACTGCAGCATTTCAAGGTTTCCTCCATAAAATCTCGTTTCATGCAGCACGATCTTATGTTCATACACAACGTTTTTCACGGCCGACTTGACAGTCCCCAGCTCCTGTCATGCTTTCACCTGTCGGCTCCGGCCAGACGGATCAGGTCGCCTGTGCTCTGGCATATACCGTTTGCACGTGTCGCTGCGGTGAAAAACGGATCTTTTTGCCGAATTTCTTCCATGTGTAACGAGATTCTTAACGCCTGCGTATCCCTAGATTTCTTTTGCTCGCCATCATCCGACTACAAATCCGCTGTGCGGTCACATGTATCTCGGGCAGGTGCCTTTTGAGCCTTTTGAGCTCGCAGCCAGGCTTCACCACGCGAGGGCTCATCGAATGGTTATGTGTATGTGTGTGTACTTGTGTGTGTCCTGTGTGCGTGTGCGTGTGCGTGTGCATGTGCATGTGCATGTGCGTGTGCGTGTGCGTGTGCGTGTGTGTGTGCGCGTGCGTGCGTGCGTGCGTGTATGTGTATTTGTCTTGTCTGTCGTCTTGCATGCGTGTGTATTTTAAGTGAAAGTCATAGTTGTATCTCCTGACTTCGCCTGTAACCGGGTTTTGTGCCTGTTGGTGATTTATCAATAAATAAATACAAATACAACTTGAAGGCCGTTTTGTCACCGTCTATCATACGTCAATGGGTATTATAGCAGATGCGGCTAACATGACTACCGCGTCCTGAACGCCGTAACCAAACCAGATAGTTACCCAGTGTCCCACATCCAGAGTTGTTGCACCAAGCTGCATGACATGACGTTTTTCAACAAGGTGGACCTGCTGCGAGCGTACCACCAATTCCCGACAAACCCAACTAATGTTGAGAAAACTGCCATCACCACACCCTTCGGACTGTTCGAGCACGTGTACATGCCCCTAGGACTCCGAAACTCTGGCGCTACCTTCCAGCGTGTGATGGATGGGATTTTCCGGGACGTTTCGTGTGTGTTTGTGTACCTGGATGACATTCTTGTGTTTTCCGGGAACGAGACGCAGCACGTCGCTGACGTTCACGTCGTCTTTTGCTCGGCAAGTTGGCTGGGCACAAACTCCGGATCTCCCTCAACAAGTGTGAGTTCCTGCAGCGCATTCTCGTGTTCCTTGGGCACCAGGTGTCCGAGAGCGGGCTCAGCCCTCCCCAGGCCAGAGTAGCCTAGATTATCGACCTGCCCAGGCCCCCTGACTCAGCGGCTCTGCGCAGATATCTCGGCCTCATTGGTTTCTACCGTCGCATAATTCCCAGATTTGCAGATGTTGTGTACCCCCTCACTGAGCTGATCTGTTTGCACCCGAAGAGTAAGTAGCTGCCATGGGACGAGCAGCAGTCTCGCGCCTGTGTGGTCGACCGTATCTGGCCACTTTGCACTTCCGTAACGCCAGCCAGGGTCGGCGAGTCACGCTCCTCACCGACCACAAACCCCTCGAGAGTGCTTTCCGCAGTCCGCACGTGGCGAAGTCAGATTGCCAGCAGTGTTATTGGTCAGGGATAACTGAGTACGTCATGGATGTGAGGTTCATCCGTGGCCGGGATAATATTGTCGCCGATTTCCTCAGTCGGGGCGACTGCTGTGTCTGTCCTATGCCGTGTCTCTCGACTCAGGTGACCTTCGTTTCATCGCTGATCACCAGGGTCAGGATGAGGAGACCTCCCGTCTGCAAGACTGTCTCGCGCCTGTGTCTCTCGCAGATGGCATCTCGGTCCTCTGTAACATGACCAACCCTCAGCCGCGGCCGTTCGTTCCTGAGGCGTGTCGTCGTTCTGTCTTCGGCAGGTTTCACAACCTGTCGCACCCCGGTCGTAAAGCCACAGCTCGTTCGTTGACTTCCCGCTACTATTGGCCTTCTATTCGCAGGGATATCCTGCGATGGGTAGGCGAGTGTCTCTCTTGTCAGGAAGCAAAAGTTCACCGCCACACGAGGTCCGCCCCGGGCTCTTTCGACGTGCCGTCCACGCGGTTCGAAACCGTGCACATCGACATCGTGGGACCCCTCCCTCCGTCCGTGCCTCATGGCCAACCTTTCACCTTTCCATATCGTTATTTGCTGACTTGTATCGACCGTGCCACCCGCTGGGTGGAGGCCACACATTTAGTTAGCATTACTGCAGAGAGCATTTAGCATCACTGCCTCAGCGTTTTTGGAGACGTGGGTCTCGAGATTTGGAGTATGTGGTCACGGACAGAGGTGCACAGTTCGAGTCGGAATTGTTCGAACATTTGTCTGAGATGATCGGGTTCCATCGTTTACGTACAACAGCCTATCACCCTACTTGTAATGGTATTGTTGGCGTCTCAACATTTACACTCACTTCTCTGCTGCTGCTATATTGCACCGGACAACACAAACCACGACCGCTCAGTCCAGACGACCACCAACAAGTCCCGCGCCAGACCCACGCCGGGTCAGATGTCACGCGCCCCGCCTGAGGCGAGTGGGCGCGTGGGCGCATAGGCGCCGCCAGCTGTTGGATCAGCAGCGGCGCAAGGGCACAGCCATCACGGCGCGGCACTCTCCGCAGCAGCGGCGCCCCCAGAGCCACCGCGCGGTTGTGTTACATCCATCGGTCACATCACCCCCTCTACACCACCGCGCGGTAACAAAACACAAATAATAACAAAACAACACAAACAAAACCATAACAATATTCACACAGAGCAAAACAAAAACTTCGGTTCACAGTGATTTCCTCCAATCAGAGTGATATCGGAACACAAAAAGTAGCCATCTAAGATGTTCCTTAATCCAAAACGTAATCTGCAAATTTTTCCGGCGGACGGCGTACACGCTCAGAGCGCCGCAATGAGGGAACATCAAATCGCACCTTTAACGCCCCACGCCTCCTAGGAGACGTCTGTTGGCCGGCCGCACGTGACGCCACCGGCGTCATCTCAGTCGCCGCATCAGCCACAGGAAGAGACCAGCCAGGACGCGCAGCTGAAGATGATGGCGTCATCTCCGTTGAAACATCGGCTACCAGACGAAACGGTCCAGGAACTGCAGCCGGGGGCGATGATGGCGGCGACGTCTGTTGGGCGGCTTCTCGTCCACCAGTCTCGCAGCCTCGAGAGACAGGATAATGATCCTGACGCACCACCCGAGGCTGCCACGGCGATGCTCGCGCAGTCGAATCGGCTGCTTGTGCAGTTCGTGGAGGAGGAGGGCCGAACTCTCGCCGGCAATCTCGTGGACCCGACGAGATGCTCGTAGCAGGTACGCTGGTGGTGTCTTCCAGCGCCGAAGCTGGGAGTGATGCACACGTTTTTCTGCCCCGTCTTCGGACGTCACAATGTACGTGACACCGTTATTGTTCACGCGCGTCACGGTGAAGGGTCCGTCGTAACGGCGCTGGAACTTGTTGACGAGCAGGTTCCCAGGAAGATGAGTTTCCTCTTGACAAGCTCGCTGACCCGGAACGGTGAGAACTCGGGATGGCCCGGCCGCCACGAGCGTTGTGTCTCAGCGGCCACGATCGGCCCGCTGACGTCCTTGTGCTCGTGACGAAGAAGGAATTCGGAAGGAGATTCCTTCAACTCGGAGTGACGCGTTGTGTTGTAGGTAACCATGGCCCGGGCCAGGTGATGGTCCCAGTCGCCAGCTGAATCAGAGAGAAGTCTCAGCGCCTGTCCCAGAGAGCGGTTGCAGCGTTCCACAGCTCCGTTACCTTCAGGCCTGAGAGGGGTAAAGTAGACGTGTCTGATCCCCCAGTTCTCCAGCACCTGTTCGAACTCTGGACCGCGGAACTCCGGGCCGTTGTCAGTCAGTACGCGCTTTGGCCTGCACAGGAGAGTTACCAGGGCGTGGTGCTCAAACGCAGTCGCGACGGCCGCAGACGTCTTCCGGCGAATGGGAATGGCCATCGCCCACTTCGAACAGAGATAGACGACTACCGGGCATCCGATGAATCCCCTGTCAGTGCGGGGAAACAGTACGACGTCAGTGGCGACCAGTTCGAAGGTCTCGTTGCTTTCTATCTTGTGTGTAGGAGGCGGCTTCGATTGCGCAGTTGTCTTGTAGAGTTGACACCGTTTACAGCAGTACACGATGTCTGCGATGACTTTGGTAAGCCCTGGACAAAACACCTGGGCTGTAAGAAGAGCGCAAAGTTTATCTCGTCCGATGTGTGCCATGTCCAGGTGGGTGGCAACAGCGAGGTCGATGAGCCAGTCTCTACTGATGACAGGCAGGGGGCCGTGCGCAGGATGTTCATATACCAGTAGTCCCTCGCTGATCGCCATCTTCTTGACGTACTTGCGGTAGCGATGCAAGTTGGCTGGAAGCTTTGTCGGGTCAGTCTTCTTCTGCACGTGATGAGCCAGTAAACGGATGAACCTCTGCCCTTGCTGGTGCTCTTTAACAGCGTCTTCGGCTGGAACTGTCGTCATAGATGCAAGTCCCACGACATGACTCTTGGCTCCTGTCGCTTGATGATCTCTGTCGTCGCAGTGCATCGGCTGGACGTGCTCTCCACAGGCCACGTAATGCTGTTCAAAGTTGATCACCACGCCAGCAGCTTTCATGAAGTTAGCGCCAAGCAGTAAACAATGACCGAAAGAGTCAGCAAGATCCACGAGCAGAGGGACTCGTACCTTTTCTTGACCTGGAGGCAGAGCGATGTCAGCGCTGATGTACTCTGCGCAATTCGTTTTGCCGCAGAGGCCTTGGATAGAGACGTTTGTGCGCCGGACTTCAACTGTTGGGTCATCTGCAATTATGCTCCGAAGCGCACTGGCGCTGATAAGGCCGACAGATGCACCTGTGTCGAGTAGTGCGCAAACCTTGACCTCATTGCAGCTCACAGTAACGGAGCAACGAGTCTGCAGGTCGTGCGGACAACCGGAGAGTTCTTGCTCACGATGCTCTTCATCGTCGTCTTCTGTCAGTGGCGACTTGCACGGGGACGCTTCGGAACCTCTTTGACACACTCCTTTCTTCCTACCCGTGAGCAGGACAACCTTCTCTTCCACGAATCCTTGAGTCTCTTGAAGAAGATTAAAATGTACTCCGGCCAGACACTGCATGTGGAGGGTTTCTGCTTCACCTCCCTCCTCACTGAGGAACACCAGAGGATTCTCCGGGCCGAAGTGGACGATGACTCTCACTCGGTGGAGATACACGAAAACCGACAGCATGTCCATGGCCATCAGCTGCCCTGGTAGACGCATGAGATTGAGTTCTTGGCGAGAGTGCCGGTCAAGCTTCAGACCGTACTTGTTCGGTGCTCGAGTCGCTGCATCTATCAGCTCTTGACGTTGCGTGCGGTTGTCAACCACCTCCCCGCGTTGATTTCGCCTCCAAAAGCACAGACATTCCACCAGAGTGTCTCCACCTCCCTCTGCCTTGTGCCAAAGGGAGAGACCGGTGGGCAGAGCACTGGATCCAGGAGAGACAGGGTCGACGTCAGCTTCACCCTGATGAGTCCTCGAGAAGAAATCTGCTGCGAAGTTCAGATTTCCGGGAACATAACAGATATCGAAGTCGTAGTCGGCTAGCTCCTCGATGGTCCGAGCTAGGCGACTGTTGACTAGACGCATGTTGTGCAGATACAGGAGTGCTTGATGGTCTGTGTAGATCCGGAACCTGACAGAACCGATGAAGGCATGGAAGGCCTTGACGCCCCAGCGCAGGGCAGCGAGTTCTCGCCCAGTCGCCGAGTAGTTTTGTTGAGCCTTTGCAAATGTAGTGGATGCAAACGCGATGTATCTCATTTGTCCGTTTTGCTCTTGAGTGAGACAGGCTCCAGCGCCGACTGATGATGCATCCACCCACAGAGAGAGCGGACTGGCGTTCTTGCTGTAGTCAGGGAAGGACAGCGTGATTTCTTTTTCAGGGCTGCCTTCAGTTGAGAAAAGGCATCCTCCATGTCTCTGTTCCAGTTCAGCTCAGTCTTCGGAGGTAGTCCAGTCAGCTCTGAGAGTGGCTTGGCTATGACTGAGCAATTCCGTACAAACTTGCGCTGGTAGTTGATGATGCCGAGGAACTGACGCAGTTGATGCACAGTCTTCGGCTTTTCCAGCGTTTCGACTTTCTCCATGTACTCCGGCGACTTCTGGAGACCATCTGCGCTGATGACGTGGCCCAGAAACTTGACTTCAGGTTGGAACCACGTACATTTTCTTCCATTCAACTTGATGCCTTGCGATTCAAGCGTAGACAAGACGTCGTCAACAAGCTGGAGATGTCTCTCGAACGAAGCTTCCATGAGCAGTAGTAGGTCATCCAAGTAGATGATGAGCTTCTGCCTGGAGAACCCATGCAGAATGGCTTGCATCTCTTTCTGGAACTGGAACGGTGCGTTCTTCAGGCCGAAGGCCAACCGTCTGAACATCCAGTGCCCTCGAGGCGTACTGAACGCAGTGTAGTCCCTCGAGGACTCTTCTATCGGGAGATGATAGTAGGCCTTGGCGATATCCAGACCGCTGAACCAGGCCATGCTTCGTTGCGCGCTGAATACACAGTCAGACACGTCTGGCATCGGGAACCGTGTTGTGACAGTCTTCTGGTTCAGGCGCCGGTAATCCACGCAGAGGCGGAGTGAACCATCCTTCTTCCGGACTGGCACTACCGGGGCACTCCATGCCGAGTCACAGCGCTCGATGATGCCGAGTCGCTCGAGGTCGAGGCACTGACGTTCCACTTCTTCCGCCACTGGTGGAGAGATCTTCCGGGGCCGAATGAAAATGGGCGTTTCATCAGTCAGAACGATTCGATGGGCGGTCATCGAAGAATGCAGAGTGTCAGTTTCCGATTGCATAAAGACGGCAGCATGGCGTCTGAACAGGTCTTTCACAGCGACTCGCTGATCTTCAGTCAGGCCCGGGATATCAGAGACTGCGGGAACTACGATGCTGTTGTCTGCACTTGAGGCAAACACTGCCATCGGCTGGTCTAAATCCAGCACACTGTCGGCTGCAGAATCTGCGTATCCCACAGCCATGCCCTTCCGGATGGAGGCAGCTGTGCGGCCACGATTGTTCACCAAGATTCGTGGCTGATCGGGATCCAGTATGCCGGCAACGAAGTTGATAGTTGGCGAGACCGTTTCACTTCCATTGAAGACAAGTTGCCTTGTGCTGTCGCTGCAGGTACTGCATGATGGTTGGCGTCCGATACTGCAGCGGAGCTCTGCAGTCGAGTCGGGACCGATTTGAAGATCTTGAACAGAGCGACACGGGATGGCTGTAGCGAAGTGCACGCAGTTCCCACGCAGATCGGACGGCAGATAGACCGTCCAGCGTGATCCATCGTCCTGATGACCAGAGACAGATCTGTTTCTGACGCTCAAACACAGCCCGTACCCCTCCATTGTGTCTCTTCCGATGATAAGATCAACCGGAGTCTCGTGTTGATCCAGGACGAGAACATCCAAGAGCTTGAGGTCCACTCCATGCATCCCCACGTGGACTGTAGCTCTTCCAAGAGGAAGTGTGACCTGTTTTCCGACCGCATGCACGGCTTCAGTGCAAGGCATGATGTCCCTCCTGTCGACCAAATGACTGCTGATCAGAGACTGTTCAGAACCGCTGTCGATGATGGCTGTGGCTGGATATGTACCAACCAGAACGCTGGAGCGGAGAATGGGCTCAGCAGCTACCGCTGAAGTGAAGATCTCAGTTGACCTCCGCAGGTCAGCAGTCAGATGTACCAAACTACCTTCATCTGCATTGGAGTCGCCGACGCTTCCATCATCGAGTACAGGGCTGGTTTCAGTCACTACAGGTGGCCCTGACGTTTCTGAGTGACTTATTCGTTTCCCGACATGCGATTCTGACTCTGCCGGCGTTTCTTCGACGATGAGATGTACTGACGATCGCCGACACTGGAATCATCGATGTCCGAGTCTTCTGAGCTGGCCTCTTGGTCGTATGACAGCCTCGGCGGACTCTTCGGACAGATCTCGGGCGCTACCCTGCTGCGTATCCGTTGTTCAGGTGCTGTCACCGGGAGTTCCCTACAAGACTGGTTGGTTGCATGACGAGTTGGTGAAGGTCTCTCCGCATGTCCAGAGGAACACCCACGAACGTAGTGACCGGCCTGGCCGCAACGGAAGCAACGGTCGTTCTTCCGCCAGCATTCGCGCTCAACATGGCCACGGCGATAGCAGAACTTGCATCTTTGTGAGGTATCTTCACTTCCTGTCTTGAATGTTCTGGGCTCGCTTCTCTCGTCTCTTCTTATCTCTGGGCTTGGTTTTCGTCTTGAGTTGCTTCTGTCCTTCAGTCTTCTGTCGCTTCTGTCTTCTTGTTTCAGTCTTCTTGTGTCGTTTCTGTCTTCTTGCTTCAGTCTTCTTGTGTCGTTTCTGTCTTCTTGCTTCAGTCTTCTTGTGTCGCTTTTGTCTTCCCGCTTCAGTCCTCTTCTGTCTTCGGGACGAACCTCACGGGAGAAGAACAGCGAAGACTCAGTATCTTCAAAGCGTTCATACTGCAGGATCGTGATATAGTTGTTCCATCTCAGCGTAATGCCGTGGATGTCCTTGGCGTACCGCATTTGCTTCTTCAGATGATCAACACCTTGAGGCGGCAGGCTGTTGAGCAAGCGATCCCGCAGCAACTCGGAAGTCTGCATGCCAGTTGCCGGATACGCTTCCTCAAACAGAGACGACAATCGAAGCGCGAAGAGAGGCAGAGACTCATTCTGCTCCCGCTTGCAGATGTCGAACCTCTCCTTGGCTGTCCTGTGCTCGGAAACGCCCTGGTTTGCAAACCAGCGGAGCATTCGCTTCTTCAAACATACGTATGTTGTGTCCGTCCCGCCGCAAGCGTTGAATGTATCGGACATTTCTCCACTCAGAAGGCTTTTTGGAAGCGGTAGGGCATGGTCAAGACTTCCCGCATACGAGTTTCGACAGTGTTCCTCGAACCGCTGCAGATATTGCTCCAAGCTGACTGCCCCTCCAAGAGTGAAGCCGGGAAAGCTGTGTATCTGCTGCATCAGGTGCAGAGTGGGGACAGCAGATCCATCTCGGCGCAATTCCCGCGTCAGTCCGGGATGAACCTCGTCACGCGGTTGAGCCACGTTGCTCTCATGTGAACTGTCCAGAGCTGGTGCGTTGTTAACGACAGTCAATGCATCACGATCATTGACCATCGCTGTCAACTCATTGATGCGACGCGTGGCTAGCTCCAGCTGTTGCCCCAGCCGACGAATGTGGGAACCATCAACCACGGAACGATGTGCTTGCTGGTCCTCAGACTCTGAAGAAGACATGTCACCGAGTGATTTGGCAGCCAGGACGAGGCAGGGAGGCGTCGGCGTCGACGAAGCAGGTAGGCGACGGCGTCGATAAAGCAGGTAGGTGGCAGCGCCAAACAAGCGGCAGCGTCAACGCGGCAGCCCGGTGACGGTATCCACGCGGCAGCCCGGTGACGGTGTCCACGCGGCAGTCCGGTGACGGTGTCCACGCGGCAGTCCGGTGACGGTGTCCACGCGGCAGTCCGGTGACGGTGTCCACACGGCAGCCCGGTGACGGTGTCCACGCGGCAGCCCGGTGACGGTGTCCACGCGGCAGCCCGGTGACGGTGTCCACGCGGCAGCCCGGTGACGGTGTCCACGCGGCAGTCCGGTGACGGTGTCCACGCGGCAGTCCGGTGACGGTGTCCACGCGGCAGTCCGGTGACGGTGTCCACGCGGCAGCCCGGTGACGGTGTCCACGCGGCGGCCCGGTGACGGTGTCCACGCGGCAGCCCGGTGACGGTGTCCACGCGGCAGCCCGGTGACGGTATCCACGCGGCAGTCCGGTGACGGCCCCGCGAGCAGTGGTCGATGCAGTGGTCGTTGCACTTCGCTCCGGGATGAGACGGTGCGAGAGCAGCAGCGAGTTCCGGTTAGCAGAGATCCCGGACGAGCCCCCAGAAATGTTGGCGTCTCAACATTTACACTCACTTCTCTGCTGCTGCTATATTGCACCGGACAACACAAACCACGACCGCTCAGTCCAGACGACCACCAACAAGTCCCGCGCCAGACCCACGCCGGGTCAGATGTCACGCGCCCCGCCTGAGGCGAGTGGGCGCGTGGGCGCATAGGCGCCGCCAGCTGTTGGATCAGCGGCGGCGCATGGGCACAGCCATCACGGCGCGGCACTCTCCGCAGCAGCGGCGCCCCCAGAGCCACCGCGCGGTTGTGTTACATCCATCGGTCACAGTATGATCGAGAGGCAGCATCGTACTCTCAAGGCAGCCATCCGTTCTTGCAATCAGGAGTGGCTGCGCGCACTGCCTGTGGTGCTGCTTGGGATACGAGCCATGCCTAATTAGTTTGTTTTTGTTCTTCTTAATTTACAGCAGTGACGGGGACGCAGTTACTGTTCCCGAGATGTTCTGTTTCACAGACGAGTGTTCCTGTGGGCAAGAAGTTCATCCGCGAGCTGGGAAAGCACATGTCCGAGATCGATTTCGTTGCATTATCGCGCGGCCATCATCATGCTAGTGTGCCACCAACTTACGTTCCAGCTGACCAGTTGACTTGTACTCATGTGTGGGTGTGCGTGGACCACGCGCGCCACTCACTGGAGGCCCTTTACCGTGAGCCCCTGAAGGTCGCTCGTCGGTCCCCGAAGGTTTTCGTTCAGGAGCTCCCTTCGGGTACCCATGATACTGTAGGTGTTGACCGCCTCAAACCTGTGTATGTGCCCGTACCTCCCTCTGACCAGGTGTCTGGGTGAGCGCCACCTCTTGCGACCTCGATGTCGCGACCCGAGGAGCAGGCGTGCCGGACGCCCCGCCGGAGTCGCGTGGGTCTCCGGACGCCGGAGCGCCCGCGGCGCAGGGGCTGACCCCTGGCGTCGACCGGCGGCCGCCCTCTAGCGGTCCGCAGCAGTAGTCTCGCGGCCCGCCGCCGCCGCTGCCGCTCTCTCGCCCGCCGGCTCGCAGCGGCCCGCTGCGGCCCTCTCGCGACGGTCCGCCTCCGCCGCTGCCGCTTCGCGGTGGTCCGCCGCTGCCGCCTTGTGCGATCCGCCTCCGCCTCTGCTGGCACCGCCGCTGCTGACGCCGCTTTAGCGTTCCGTATTTCCGCAACTTGATTTGTTTACAATTCGTCAGTTCTACCAGGAATTCTTGTAACGTAAATAATTAGGTAACTTTTATGTTTATTGTTAATGTGATTCATCTGCGGTTTGTTTTCCGTCTTTGTATTTCTCGTATAACTTATTTAACTTAATCTGTCCATAATCTGTAGAGGAACTGGCGACTTTTATGTGTATCAGTAAACAGAAGTGTTTTCGTACCCGGCAACGCGTGTAGCTTTCTCTTGCTTTTCCGGTTCTGGTCGCGACCTCACGTTGCTCTGTTATCCGATTTATTCAGTTACTTGGTTAGTAATCTGTCATACGTCATATATCATATTATCACATTATATACCTGTTAACTGCTTAAAGTTTGGTCTCCCTTCAGGTTCATATTATGTCGTCCCGATCGCCTGATTGGTTTGCTCGTAGCCTTCCCGGCGCCATGTTGCCCGCTCGAGTCGCTCAAACTGTGCTAGCCGTCTGACTGCCCGGGTTGGCACTCGGCAGTCATTCGGTGTCATTTTGTCGTCTCCTCTTGTGTTTCCCTGTTTAGGTGGTTCACTCGCTGTATGTTTGTTTGCAGTGATTTGTTTGCCCAAATACATTGTGGGCATGGGTAAACTTGTTTTTTCCCTCCAGCGCCCCCACGCGCGGAGACGTACCCTCTGCCCTTCAGCAGCCGGTTGAGCTGGTGAATGTGGCTCCACAGTTCGGCCCGCAGCCGCAGAGGGTACGTCTCCGCAGCCGCAGAGGGTATGTCTCCGCAGCCGCAGAGGGTATGTCTCCGCAGCCGCAGAGGGTACGTCTCCGCAGCCGCAGAGGGTATGTCTCCGCAGCCGCAGAGGGTACGTCTCCGCTGCCGCAGAGGGTACGTCTCCGCAGCCGCAGAGGGTACGTCTCCGCTGCCGCAGAGGGTACGTCTCCGCAGCCGCAGAGGGTACGTCTTGTTGTCGGGCACCACGCCGTGCCGGCGGTTGTGGGCCTTCCCCTCCAGATGACTGTGGACACACTGCATGCGGCGCTGGGTCGGCTCTATGTCCAGAAAATGGAGCAGCGTTAACAGCTCCCCGATGGGATCACGCGTGAGACGCTCGTACGCTATCACGTTGTTTCACTATAACTGCAAGGCCGTGTTGTTACCGTCTTATCATATATGTCAATGGGTATTATAGCAGATGCGGCTATCAGATGCGGCCCGGTTCCGCACCCGCAATAGGTCATGCCTCCCACTTTGAAGATGCGTTTCCAGGAGCTGGTCGGTACCGCGGTACGGTACAGAGTACCGGTACCACGTCATTGTGGTTCCGACACGTTTAGTCGGTCCGGTAGCGTCCCGTGGTGTCCCCCTGTCATATGATGGCGGCTGGTAACCTCTGGCCTTCAGAAGCCAGCTCAGCTACCATGGGTGTCGTTTTCTATAGGCCTGGTAGGGCCAGGGCCCTACCAATAATGCCACATTCTAACATTAGGCCTATGGCGTTGCACGGTAAGAATGACCTGCAAATCTCTCAAGTTAGCATTGGGGCCCTACCAATCATTTTCAGAAAACTACGCCCTTGTCAGCTACCTTTTGGGAGCCATGTGACCTTCGTTGTCGGAGCGCTCTTAAGCACCAATCATCATCATCAACTCACGCCAAGAGAATGGATCTCAGTTGTCCAGATCCTATAACTTTTTTATAATAGCTATTAGAAGTTTCCCATGCAAATTGTCCTTTGCTAACAGAGGACAGGTTTCAGACTCTAAAAGCCGCGAATGGCCAATATGTATAACATTGTAGCGCATATTTGTTTGTAAAGAAATCGCTGCATCACTATAAATTCAAAATGACGAGGACTCTATTTAGAAATATCAATGATAAATTACCAGCGTGACAACGGTGCATACCAAAAAATACGGACTTATTGTTTGGGAGTATAAGCACAAGGCATGCTATCAACACAATCATGTTAATTACCAAACAATTTATAGCAACGCAAAAGTTCACAGATAGCTCCATCACTTACAACGCTCTTAAGAGTACGCTACGCAGGCATGTTGAAATTAAAAAAGAAATCGCATACAACAAAAACGAGGTTAATAAGTTCAAAGACAAATGGCGCTCATTCCTCTCTGACGACATGCTTGTTAGCATATAACAAAGAGGACGGAAAACGAATTTATGAGCATTTAGATTAGGTACCGCACGTCGAGAGGATGTAACCGGATACATTCACTGGGTTTGAGTTAATGTGAAACGCAGGACGTAAAAGGATAAAAGAATAGGATAGGCCCCGCCCTTTCTCCACCACGGGCTAACCCGGGACCAGCCATCAGCAGTCAGCATGGGCTGCGGGGCCGGTCGGCCGGTCGGGCGGGCGGTGCGTCGGCCATGTTGGCCGACGGATCGCTCGCTCGGCCGGTCGTGAGGGGGCGACGCTTCGCGGGGATGAGCCGCGGTGTAACGCGAGGCGGCGCGGGCGGGGTCCCCCTATAATGATGCTTTTAATGATCGGAGGTGTGATGGTTTGTATGTTGTAATATGTCTCAATGCAATGTTTAAGTGTTTTGTATGTGCGATTGTGCTGATGTGCTCATTGATGTGTGCAAGAAAGAAAATAAACTATACAAATTGGAAGAAGAAAAAATCAAAATGACAATGTAGGTACAGTCGGTCTATTAAGTATCTTCCGGCGTAGGAAGACAGCGCTGCGGTCGAGGTAAAATAGACTCATCCTGATAGGGGTGTACCCACAGTGACAGCTCGGCCGGCGCGTGAGCTGGGGGACGGGGAGGGGGGAGGCGCGTCTGTGTTCATCAGAGTAACACAGAATGTGCTTTCAACCTATCGGGTTCAAACTTTAATCCTAGCGTTACACATCGCAGCGGTCATACAGGGCCGGTCCAGGCCGGGTCGGGGCGAGCCAGGTCGGACCGGTTAAAGCGAGCTATTTCTGTCTATATGGCGAAGAGTATTGTATTGTATTTGTATTTGACGTTGGACCCCATCCACGCCGAAGCGGGCTATTCCGGAGCCACATACAAGCATGGACAACACGAATGGTACACTCATCCTAATATAAAATGAAGACAGTTTCACTACAGCACATACTCCCATACAGCACATACTTCAATACTCTCACATACACATTACATCACATACACTGCAATGCTCTCACACGCACATTACGTTATATACATCAGGCTACTCTGGTTGAGGCATGTTCTGTATCGCTCTTTTGAATGCGGGCATGGCTGAGTGACGTGTCGCTAAAGGCAGCTCATTGTAATTTTGCACAACATGATATAGAAATCGGCGCTTGCCAGCCTCTGTCCTCACGCGTGGAAGGGCCAGGTCAGAGTTCTGTCGCGTAGAGCGGGAGCGGAGATCAGAATTGACATGAAGCTGGGAAGCAAGAGCCTGTGGTTCCCCGGTGTTTCGAATTTTGTGTAGTAGATTTAGGGAGTGCTGTCTGTATAGCTGCTGGGCAGTGGGCCAGCCAAGCTCAGCTCGCACGTCAGAGATGTGATCAAATTTACGTTTGCCAGATATGACACGAAGGGCAAAATTTAGAATTTTGTCAAGGCGTTGTATGTTCCTCTGCGAGCCATTGCCAAATACTGCTAAACAGTACCGAACGTGTGAAACGACCAAGGCATTTACAAGAAGTGGCAACAGCTCGCGGGGGATGCTGTGCCGCACGTGCGATAGCCCAATGAGGATACCACTACATTTTTTTACCAGGGAAGACACGTGTGAGTCCCATGTGAAGTGCTTATCAAACAGAACACCTAAATTTTTGACGTATGGGCTCTCTTGTACTATGTCTTCGCGGAACTGAACAGCAACAGGGTAAAGGTCGCGACAATTTTGGCGGGATCCGAACGCTATTAATTCGGTCTTGCTTGTATTTACTTTGAGACCATGAGAGTGAAACCAGGTATCAAGTGCACTCAGGGTGTCCTCCAATTTACTGACCAGATCATTGAGTTGGTGTTTTTTGCCGGATAACAAAACTTGAGTGTCATCAGCGTACTGGACCACATGAGCATCCCCCGCGAACAGGCACATATCGTTAGCGAATATTTGAAAAAGTAAAGGCCCAAGAGACGAGCCTTGAAAAACTCCGATAGAGTTGGGGAGAGGCCTGGAGAAATGAAGGTTCCCACTCCCATCAGCCGTACAGACAGACTGAGTGTGACCGCAGAGGTATGATGTAAACCAGGTGGGATCGATGTTATATGTACGTAGTTTAGAGAGGAGCATAGAATGGTCGATGACATCGAAGCACTTGGATAAATCGAGGAGACAGAGAAGGGTGAGTTCCTGGTGGTCAATAGCCGAGAGGATGTGATCAGAAACAGTCAGAAGGGCGGTCTCAGTAGAGAGCAGGGAGCGGAACCCGTGCTGGGATGAGGAGAACAGGTGGTTATCCGACATGTATGAGTAAAGCTGACGTTGCACAATACGCTCAATGAGCTTTGGGAAGGCAGATACAATGGAGATAGGGCGAAAATTGGAAGCTTCGGACTGGCTGCCGGCTTTGTGTATTGGATGAATAATGGAATGTTTCCAGGGCGCTGGGTATTCGCCGGAAGATAGGCTAGTATTGATGATATGGAGTAAAACGGAGCCGATAGCAGCAAAGCAAAGCTTTATTACCTGAATAGAGATGCCGTCAGCACCACAGGCCCCTGAATTTTTCATTGAGTTGAGGAAGGACCGGAGAGCGGACAGAGAGATAGGCTGTAGTTTGAAGGCACATGTGCCGACACGAGGTAGACGGACAGGGAGAGAGGGGGGCTCACCCCTGGCCCGGACCTCACTCGCAACCCGGGGACCAACGCCCACAAAGTACTGGTTTAGCTCGTCAGGGGTGGCCTCTGGCACGATGCGGTCGGCAGACTTCTTGCCCGCTATGATTTGACGTACATTCCGAAATATGGTGGTAGGACCCAGCTCACGCACTCTCCTGGCGATGTCCTGCCTTGTGTCGTGACGAATGGCAGAACGGACCTGTTTGTTAAGCGCAATGAACTCAGGGGTCCTACCACTATGGACAAGAAGTCTGCGACGCTGTGCCATCAGGTTGCGAGTGGTGTCAGATACAGGGGGAGCGGAAGGGTTACGAATTTTGATACGTTTTAGAGGTGCGTGATGGTCGAGGATGGGGAGGAGACAATTTATGAATGCAGACCACTGGTCTGACACTTCCACGCGTGAGAACACTCCACTCCAGTCAGTGGCTCTGAGAGCAGCGTGAAAAGCCGATATATTAATGCGATGTAGGCGCCTAGATGAGACGAAAATCGGCTTACGGCGAGGCTTGGGGATGGACAATTTAGCTGGATGATACAGTGATCACTATAGGTACATGGACAGACAGATACGTCACTCAAAAAGTTTCCCGTATTGGACACAAACACATCAAGTAGAGATCCAGACTCGTATGTGGGACTAGTCACGTGCTGGTGCAGGGCCAGGCTGTCTAGGAACTGATTAAATCTCGATTTACATATATCGTTGTCGGACGCTAGAAGGTTGCAGTTAAGGTCGCCAGTTATTACAATATTGTCAGTGGACGAAAGAAACACGCGTTGCACTTGAGTTTCAAGAAAATCGAGGTCGGCTGATATGGCGGCTACGGTGTGTCGAGGAGGTCTATATACGCAACCTAGGTTAAAACGACGACCGTGCGAGTTACTGACTTGTAACCAAAACGTTTCTATTTTGCCGTCGTTTTTGGCACCTACAACTGATTTAAGTGGTTTTACTTTCAAATTGTTTTTTATCAGTACAGCTATTCCCCCGTAACCACTACCGTCTGGACGGTCGGCACGGTGCAGAGAAAACCCCGGGAACGTGACGAAGCGTGAGCAAGTTTCGGGGCGAAGCCATGTTTCTGTGAGCACAGCAATATCACAATTTAATAATTCTAAATCATGACGGAGGTCTAAAATCTTAGGTTTTAGGCTTAAAATGTTCAACGCCATGATGTATAAGGCCCCGCGTCCAATCATATCAGAGCCATGAGGTTGGCGTGTCACTTCAGTTGCGTTGTGCGCCTGTGCAACCGGATGCTGGCCGGCAGCGCTGACCAGAGGTGCTGTGGCGGCCTCCCCTTGCAAGGTGTGCCGATCTTGTCGGTCGGTTGCGGCGAGCGCCGGCCCCGGCCGCTCGCTGGTAGTCGCGTCGGGTGGGTCGGCGGCCACCGCCGCCGCTCGGTCTGACGGAGTAGCGGGCGTCGGCGGCTCGTCTCTGACTTGCGTCTCTGTCTCTATCGTGGTGACGGGCGGTTGTTGGCACACTACACGACAGAGCCCATTGGGGTCCCCAGTGCCGAGAGCAGTCGGCTGGTCGCTGCTCCCTCTCTCTCTCGCTCGGCGGGCCCGCCACCCGCCCCGGGCTCCCCGCCGCGCCGGCCGCCGGGAACGTGCCCCGGTGACCGTTTGGCCGCCTGGCATTTGTTGACTTTAGCCGGGCGGCACTGCGGCGGCAGTCCCCTGGTCAAGGGGGGTTGCCATGGCGATGGCCAGGGCTGGTGGTGTTCGTCCGCTCTGTTGCGTTGGTATGCGTTGGAAAAAGTAGTTCTAGAACATTGAAGCAGGACTCTTGTTTGTTATCACACATATAGCACAAATCCGTTAATGCTTTCACCTCAGAATGACCACGCCAGCGCGCTGCCTAGTGGGATGAATCATGACGTTGTAAACGATGCCTCACTCTGTTTAAAGGGACTATCCCACCTTAACATTCAATTTGAGTTGAGATAGCCATTTTGATGGTTTGGCATTGGAATTAAGTATGGTAGCAGTTAAAACAACCACAATGATATAATACAAAAGATATTCGAGTTTGATTTTGACATCTGTAAAAAATAAGGCTCATGTGTTTTTTTAATAGGGCCTCTAAACCGACAGCGTCGTGTCTCTTTACCCAACTGGTAATGATAGTCGACTTGTTTTAAGGTCAGCCTTGAAATATTTTCGTCTTTCATTTCTCGATCCCCGGATGGTTAATATCTAAGCCAATCTAGACACCGGGTGGTTCGCCTTTTCTGCGCAATAGATGTCGACAAAAAAAAATCCATACATTTGGCAGCACAAAGGATTTCCCTGTAATTATACAACAAAAAATATGACGTCACCCACCCAACTTTCCGCGTAAAACTAAAAGTTGAATATCTTCCAAGATAAACATTTTTTTTAGGACAATAGTTCACAACCATGTTCAGCTGACCTCGCCTGACATGTAGACATACAATTAAGTGTGATTCGACAGCTTTCAAAATATGGGACAGTCCCTTTAATGATAATATTGTTTTCTTGTCATCGAAAGTATACGCTTCACTCACAAACACCACAAACAAGCGATCTTCAATGTAATTCTGATAAATAAAATATTTAATTAAATTCAAAACAATCAGTGAATATAAACAATCACTTGAACATGTATTTATACGAGAGAAGAAAAAAAACACGTCGCATCGGAATCAGCTGACATTGATCCACGCTTTGACAATGCATGGCCATTCTGTAATACCTTTCTGAGTCAGTTCACGGGCTGGTCCGTATCCCACCGGATGTCCCTAGCTGGCAGAGAGCCAACATTTCCGTCAACCAGCAGCTGAGATAAGGATAGATAGAAGAGCAAGTAACAGCGTTGCATACAACAAATACAATAGCTTGATCGATAGAGTGGCCGGCGCCCTATCTAGTGTTATTCTCTTGACCGTGGGTTCAAACCGCGCTATAACCACACGTTTTTAGGCTAAAACGTCGAAAAATACATATTTAGCACGAGTAGTGTATTGAACTCCATCTCAGTGTTACACATTATCACGTAATTCTGATGGGTTCATGCACACAACAAATACAACAAACGAAAGGCGGTGCGCCTAAGTTACGCCGTGCTTTCTTCTGGCGACGTTTAATATCCTTGAATAAGACCCTGGCTGAATATTGGTCTTATCATCGAAATGACTACAGTTCAACCATATCCGATAAAAAAAAATATTGGGCTCTTGGCGAAGCTTAAAGGCACTTTTCCATATGGCACAGCTCCCTTCCTTTAGAAGAGCAGATTTTCCCGAAGCATGGATGGTTGCTGCTTACGAAGTGATCATGTCAGAATGGCCAATGCAGAGGATTTTAAGACTTATAACTCGCTCTGATGACCAATAGAGTTATACGGTGCTTTTTGTGGAGAGTTACTTTCCTTTTTTGGGTTTAGTTAAGATCCAAATAATAATACATATTAGCAGACATATGCATAGGTCACAGATATGGATTCTGGATCCTAGAAGATGCCTCGACAAATTGTTTTCATGGATATAAGATACTAGTGGACCCCATGACAAAATATATCCAAGGACCTTGGATCCAAGTTGTTCCCGAGGTGAAATAAAGCAACGGATTTATGATCCCATAGGATCCCGTGTCAAACATTAAAATTGTATCTATGATGCCATTATATCTTGGATCCCATAAGGTCAACAATATCCTTAAATTCATTGGCATTTTGAACATTTCTTCACGAAAGTAAAAAAAAACATAATACAGGATTTTGCTTGCAATAACTAGACAATTGTTAACTTTATGGTTTGGGAAATTGCACATTTATAATGGATCTAGTGGATCGCACAATATGAGGTGGAGCGGATAGATTCTAATTTCGAGTGGAAAATGTTCCTGATGAACAATTGGTCATGCTGAATCCTACGAGCTGATAAAGAAGGTATCCGGAAGTGTTGTAACAAGTCTGAGTATGCTAAAGAAGTGGTATGACCAGATAAAGTACTATTTAGAAGCCAAATTAGATTTGTGTTGAACTCGATCGACCCGCACTGTGTGGGAATCAGCCGCGCCCGCCCAGATCACGCTACCATATTCTAAAATTGAGCGTACGTTGGAGAAGTAAGCGCACAGTAGAGCGTTTATGTTAAACTTTGAACCATGAGAACCGGTTTGAAAAGAGCGAATTAGTAGTCCGAGCGATCTATTGGCCCTTCTGATAACCTTTGTGACCTGGAGAGCAAATGTAAGTTTGGTGTCTAGAATGATGCCCAAGTCGCGAATTTCTCCAACGTGCTCGAGTTTTGAAGCACTAATAAAATATATTGTCTGGACGGGCGCGCGCCTGAGGGTCATAGTGAATGACTTGCATTTTTGGGGATTTAGAGTTAGTCCCCATCTGGCGGACCAGGCTGCCAGACGATCGAGATCCTGTTGCAGCAGTAGTCCGTCAGATGGGGAAGTAATTTTGCGATAGATTTGGACGTCATCGGCGTACAGAAGGCAGCCGGACTGAATTTCAAGTGGTAAGTCATTGATGAATAATGAAAAGAGAAGTGGAGCCAAAAGAGAACCTTCTGGAACAGCAGACGTTACTGGTTTCCAGTCGGAGGTTTTGCCATTGACGATGACCCTCTGACGCCTATCGGACAGATACGAGACAAACCATTTTAAGGCAGAATCCCTCAAATGATAGGAATGTTTTAGTTTATGAATTAGAAGCGAGTGATTAACGCTTTGAAAAGCAGCCGAATAATCTGTATATATAGCGTCCGTCTGGTATCCGTCCGATATGGCTTCCCCCATATACATATTACATATACATATGTATCACATATCTCATATACATAAACATATACATATACATATACACATACATATACATATACATATACATATGCATATGCATATGCATATGCATATACATATACATATACATATACATGTACATGTACATATACATATACATATACATATACATATACATATATACATATACATATGCATATACATATACATATACATATACATATACGAAATGCAATCAGTTATGGATTTTTACATATTCTCTTAGACTAAAATGGTGAATTTATCCAATAATGTATTTCCTTTCAGTTACGGGCATGTAGTGTGCATAGGTGTGCTACTTGCCTTCAGATGTGCTTCTTCGGTTTAGATCCCCTACTTTTGGTTCCCATTCGATGGCCTCTGTTCTGTGCTCAGCAAAAGATGCATACCCCGTCGGGGCCAGAACGACGACACACTACAATTCGGTCTCCGTTGTAATTGAACAGCGTGTGGCGTTCACGTGCCGTTTCCCAGCCGCCAGGCTGCGCACAGTGCTCATTATCGCTGATATTGCGCATGTTTCGTTCCGTGAACAAACGAACTCGTTGTATGAACTGGTCATCCTCCAGTGTTTTATTTACCGTGGTTGTACCCAAAACTGCCGTGATTGTACCGCTTGCTTATATTTTAGAGCTGCAGGATTATTTTAGAGCTGCATGATTAATTATATATTAATGATTAATTGTCGAGTATCATGACAGATCTGATCATTTGCAAAGGTAGGCCTACTACCTACCTACTTGTCTGTCTAAGATTTGTCACCGGTTATTCCACCGATGGCTAAAGATTTGTCACCGATTAGAATGGCAGAACGGTAACTTTTCCCAGCCCTGATGCGCTCAGTCCAATGCCTACTAAGGGACCTGGTACAATCCAGCTCATCAAAAGAAGACGAATAATTTTTTTTAGAAAGGGGGCCTCACAAAATAAAGTGGCCGAAATCCGTAGAGTTTTTCATATCCAGGGGTATTTTTTGGGGGTGGGGGCCTCTCCCAGGGGCTTGTCCCCCCCTCTGAAAGTCTGGCTGCGCCCCTGCGCGCTGTCACATGAGGCCGATCGGTCCGCTCTGTCGGCCAAACACCCCTGCTTCTGCTGTGATTCTGTCAATGGCAGCTCCGGACGAGCTCGTGCTGCACTGGCTGGCTAAGCTCCAGTCTGACAAATGTGGGAGATAAGCCACACGAGAGCTGCGGTCCATTGCAACAGCAAACCGTGGCAAATTCCACAAGCATTGCAGGCACAGCGAGACAATTAAAGAACACCACTTTACAGTCGAAACCCATCGAGACACGTATTGTTTTCACGTCAAACCCTACTTGAATTGAAGCTGCTATCGGTAAGCCCCATGCGTGATGCAGCCTGCAGAACCAGTTTTCGGGGTCCGGTCATTGTGGAGGAAAGTGCGCTGCAAAACACGATACAGAATTTTGACACGGAAAACGGGTATCGTATATAGTTTAAACAATACCCCAGACTTTGTCACTCCTAGTTAGTATAGTGGTGAGTATCCCCGCCTGTCACGCGGGAGACCAGGGTTCGATTCCCTGACTGGGAGCATTTTGCTGCAGCACAAAACGACCAGTCTTCATTGAAAAATGTCCGGATATTTTTTGGGTCGATGAACTTAGTATCCAATATCTTTAGGACCAGGATGTACTTGTAGTATCGTATCGTAACATGCAACACTAGCGATGCATGTGCTTTATTTAAGGTAACAGCGAACAGGGTTGCAGAATCGGAGTCGGGGTCAGAGTCGACAAAGTTGTAATCAGTAATGTTTTGCCACTCTGATTCTGCAGCTGTGTGGAAGATATGCTACGCGAGAGTTGCGGTCCATTGCAACAGCAAACCGTGACAAATTTCACAACCATTGCCTACACAGCGAGAAAATGAAAGAAAAAAATACATATTCGAAACCCATCGAGATACGTGTTGTTTTTCACGTCAAAACCTACTTGAATTGAAGTTACTATATCGGTAAGCTTGGTGCGTGACGCACCTGATAACCTGTTTTCGGGGTCCGGTCATTTTGTACAATGCACTATGGGACATTTTTTCAATTATAGCGCGAATTAATTGCTTCTTGACCTTTGCGGCTTCCATTTGGGACATATGGGTAAGAAAACCCAGTAACCCCCCTCGCTGACAATTGATAAACACGAAAACGAAGGGTTTTACTTCAAAACGGCATGCAGTTTTCCGAATACAAAAATATAGGGACGCGTTTATGCTTCTCGGAGGCTTTGTATGGTAGACCCTGACTGACTGCTTGCCATCCATTCTCCAGCAACTTCACAACAAAATAAATGGGTGGAATGGTTTTATTAGTAATAAAGACCATGATTTTGTATTATTAATCAACGCAGTTAATATTAATGACCCCTCGCCCTGGTGGGGGTTATTTTGACCCCCCCCCCCCTCTGAGGTTTTTCGGGAATAGCAGAAAAACGGCGACGCGCAGCGTCGCTAAATTTGGCACGGCTTTTTCGGCAATAATGACTAACACTATGTGCAAATATTGACCTCAGGTCATCTCAGGTCAGTTCACCAGGTCACGGCAAGTGACATTATACCTTCAAAAATGTTTGTTGTCGTGCCAAAGCCCCAGTGTTTGTTCGAGATATTTGATTTGACACTTACAGGATTACATGAAGCCATCAGTACCTACATACCTTTATCTCGGATGTTGCTTATCGGTGACCAAAGGGCAGGTCAATTTCGTTACCTCCCATTATAAGTCAAGGGGAAAATATAAAAATACTTCCTATTCAGAGAACATGCATTATATCAGGCCAATTCTTTCAGAATCATGTCATTTTAGCTCATTCGTGATGACCCACGTGCAATTGTTGCTCGGTAACCTTTACAAGGGCAGTTGAGGTCATCTGAGGTCACCAGCACTTTTTTGTAAACAATTCTTGATACAATATTATACAACTGTGCTTGCTTCGTCAAGACACATAGCCCCATATGCAGGCACGTAGCCATTATTTGTTTAAGGGAGGGGGGCACGTCGGTGGTAGAAACAAGTTTCGCTCCTCAGACATATATTGTTGACCGGGGAAGGGGGGGGGGGAGGGGTGTAGAGTCGGGTCGTCAGAGAATCTCATTTTATCTAGTGTACATTTTGTTTTGCTCAGGGGTCCCCATACCCCCCCCCCCCCGCCTCCTTGGCTACGTCCCTGAGTGGAAATATGATGCATCTCCTAGAAGATGTGATGTTTTTATTGGAAATATATGATGTCCCTACTCCCTACTCCCTATGAAATTGATGTGACGTCCCCACTAAAAGGTGTGATGCCCGGAATGGAAGATGTGATGCTCTTGCTAGATGTGATGAAAGCCCTGCTTGAGTTACTTGGGGGTCAAATAATTGTAGTGCTGCCACATTTGTATCGCTGTAACTAGAGGATGGTCGACTTGTTCAGTGGTTCACCCATTAACCCTTTAACACCCGCGCCGACGGGGGACGGGGGGGCGAATATCCGCCCCCTGATGTTTGTCGTGAATCGCGGAACAACGGTGACACGCAGCGCCGTCAAATCTTACATAGTCCAATTTTACTAGTTACATAGTTTACATTTTAAAAATTCTTACATCAATTTGTATTTTAATCGCAGTCAAATTGTACATAGTTGTTTGGGCATCAATTTCCCACATTGTGTACACTTCTCAACTTCAGGTCATCTCAGGTCAGATCAAAAGGTCACGTCAAGTGATCCCACCTCCAAGGAAGTTTTGACAGTTTGTGCTCGTGCAAAAGCGGCAGTGTTTGATCGAGAGGTTTGAAACTCACGGGATTTAATTAGGTCATACGTACCTACATAGGTGTCATAAGTACCTACATACAGTACCTAATTTTGTCATTTCCTTAATATAAGTAAGTCTATAAATAAACAGGGAAAATTGAAAACGCGTATAAATTGATAAGAAATGGCTAAATTTGAACAGTTTTCACCAGATTCACCATTTTTGTGCAAAATACAAAGACTCATGTCACATTTTTATTCTTTGACCTCTACCAGGTCAACTCAGGTGACCCCGAGTTCACGTTTGGGTTTTCTTCAACAATACTTTACCAAATCAAGGTAGAACAATGCTATTTTCACCACTGTGTTTGGGTTGTCCAGACGCATCAATTAATATAAAACTTGACCTAAGAAACTGACCTGACCTTAACCTGACCACAGGTCAGGTATTTTTGTGAGGATATTACCTAACTAGATCACCTGATATACCATTCGATGCGTCTTGACGACAAAAACACAATGATGAAAACAGTATTACTTAATCATGCTCCTATCAAAAGTTATTCCTGAAAAATACATATATCAATATTGACTGTAGCTGGCGTTGGCTGGTAGCTGGCGGTGGCGTTGGCTGGTGATAAGAGGTAAGCGAAAGTATATTTTACCAAAAACACATATATGATAAAACGGTGAGCAAACCGAAGGTAGTAACAGTGAAAAAAGAGCGATCACAATGACGAGTGATGAGCAAATTAAGAAAATGACGCGTCACAACGACCGGAGTGATGCGGTACATATGTATGAGAAGTCGCGAGGCGTGACGAGAAAATAAACGGCGATAAATAATAAAAGACATGTGCGCGAAGGATGACAATGCCATCTAGCGGAAGGCCGGAACACTGCGCCTTCGCGAGGCCAAGAGTGGCGTGGATGATATCCGGTTGCAGACCACATGGCTTTGCTGGAGGCCACGTGGCTTGGATCAGGCACGCCACATGATCTGACCTAAAAATGACCTAGTACTTTCAAAAGAGCATGTATGGAGCTATCTAAAGTTTTGTTCCGCCTGTCGCTACGTTGCATGGTGTTACCGACACAATCCGCCGCATTGTTACCGACACAATCCGCCGCATTGTTACCGACACAATCCGCCGCATTGTTACCGACACAATCCGCCGCATTGTTACCGACACAATCCGCCGCATTGTTACCGACACAATCCGCCGCATTGTTACCGACACAATCCGCCGCATGGTTACCGACACAATCCGCCGCATTGTTACCGACACAATCCGCCGCATTGTTACCGACACAATCCGCCGCATTGTTACCGACACAATCCGCCGCATTGTTACCGACACAATCCGCCGCATTGTTACCGACACAATCCGCCGCATTGTTACCGACACAATCCGCCGCATTGTTACCGACACAATCCGCCGCATTGTTACCGACACAATCCGCCGCATTGTTACCGACACAATCCGCCGCATTGTTACCGACACAATCCGCCGCATTGTTACCGACACAATCCGCCGCATTGTTACCGACACAATCCGCCGCATTGTTACCGACACAATCCGCCGCATTGTTACCGACACAATCCGCCGCATTGTTACCGACACAATCCGCCGCATTGTTACCGACACAATCCGCCGCATTGTTACCGACACAATCCGCCGCATTGTTACCGACACAATCCGCCGCATTGTTACCGACACAATCCGCCGCATTGTTACCGACACAATCCGCCGCATTGTTACCGACACAATCCGCCGCATTGTTACCGACACAATCCGCCGCATTGTTACCGACACAATCCGCCGCATTGTTACCGACACAATCCGCCGCATTGTTACCGACACAATCCGCCGCATTGTTACCGACACAATCCGCCGCATTGTTACCGACACAATCCGCCGCATTGTTACCGACACAATCCGCCGCATTGTTACCGACACAATCCGCCGCAACAATGCCGGCAGCATTGTTCGCAAATAGTTTTCACTAAATAGTATATTCTAAATTTCCAAAATGAAGAAGAAAAAACAAAGGTAGACGAAATTATAACAAATACGGAAACAAGTACCGGTACGGGGGCGCACGGCGCGTGCGTGTGCCCCTCGCGGGTCCCGGCGAAGTACTGACGTGCCCGCGTGGGCACGACACAAACGATATCGCGACAAAGCCAGGCCCACGTGGGCCTGGCCCAGAAACGTGGAGCCCGGGTGGCCGCCGGTGTGGGAAAAGCAAAGAGTGGGAGTAAAAGTAAACATACGACTGCCAAAACTTCCAGCTGCGTCGCTGCAAGTCACCGGACGCAGCCGGGCACCTCAGACCGCCCGAGCGCCGGGCGGTCCGAACCAGACGCAAAGATAATCATTTTCGTCCGTAACACATGGTTTTCGACCCCCCGTCGGTTTGAAGTTGGCGCAGTTGGCGTCGGTGCGCGTGTTAAAACATGAACATTTTTAAAGAAAATATAATTATTGATGACCCAGGTACAATTTTAGTTCAACGGTCCCGACCAGGTCAGCTGAGGCCATGTGAGGTCACAGGTGCTTTTTGCCTTGTGCTCATCTCGTCGAGATGCGCCTCTCATTATGCAACATGAACTACCCAGGTCACCACATTGACATGACCTTCACCTGCAGAGGTCAAATTTTGGATTTGATCTAATACCTTTTGGGATAACCCGGTTGCGACAGGTATGATTGAACGCGCCTTGACGTGACAAACATGATGACATTCAAATCAGTGTCCTATCGTTATTGAAACCCGGTTTTCAACACGACATTTCTTCGATATATATATATATATATATATATATATATATATATATATATATATATATATATATATATATATATATATATATATATATATATATATATATATATATATATATATATATATATATATATATATATATATATATATATATATATATATATATATATATATATATATATATATATATATATATATATATATATATATATATATATATATATATATATATATATATATATATATATATATATATATATATATATATATATATATATATATATATATATATATATATATATATATATATATATATATATATATATATATATATATATATATATATATATATATATATATATATATATATATATATATATATATATATATATA
>JAXIVJ010001458.1:0-60000 GCA_036785665.1 Chirona hameri | reverse complement strand
TGTATGTGTGTATGTGTGTATGTGTGTATGTGTGTATGTGTGTATGTGTGTATGTGTGTATGTGTGTATGTGTGTATGTGTGTATGTGTGTATGTGTGTATGTGTGTATGTGTGTATGTGTGTATGTGTGTATGTGTGTATGTGTGTATGTGTGTATGTGTGTATGTGTGTATGTGTGTATGTGTGTATGTGTGTATGTGTGTATGTGTGTATGTGTGTATGTGTGTATGTGTGTATGTGTGTATGTGTGTATGTGTGTATGTGTGTATGTGTGTATGTGTGTATGTGTGTATGTGTGTATGTGTGTATGTGTGTATGTGTGTATGTGTGTATGTGTGTATGTGTGTATGTGTGTATGTGTGTATGTGTGTATGTGTGTATGTGTGTATGTGTGTATGTGTGTATGTGTGTATGTGTGTATGTGTGTATGTGTGTATGTGTGTATGTGTGTATGTGTGTATGTGTGTATGTGTGTATGTGTGTATGTGTGTATGTGTGTATGTGTGTATGTGTGTATGTGTGTATGTGTGTATGTGTGTATGTGTGTATGTGTGTATGTGTGTATGTGTGTATGTGTGTATGTGTGTATGTGTGTATGTGTGTATGTGTGTATGTGTGTATGTGTTGTATGTGTGTATGTGTGTATGTGTGTATGTGTGTATGTGTGTATGTGTGTATGTGTGTATGTGTGTATGTGTGTATGTGTGTATGTGTGTATGTGTGTATGTGTGTATGTGTGTATGTGTGTATGTGTGTATGTGTGTATGTGTGTATGTGTGTATGTGTGTATGTGTGTATGTGTGTATGTGTGTATGTGTGTATGTGTGTATGTGTGTATGTGTGTATGTGTGTATGTGTGTATGTGTGTATGTGTGTATGTGTGTATGTGTGTATGTGTGTATGTGTGTATGTGTGTATGTGTGTATGTGTGTATGTGTGTATGTGTGTATGTGTGTATGTGTGTATGTGTGTATGTGTGTATGTGTGTATGTGTGTATGTGTGTATGTGTGTATGTGTGTATGTGTGTATGTGTGTATGTGTGTATGTGTGTATGTGTGTATGTGTGTATGTGTGTATGTGTGTATGTGTGTATGTGTGTATGTGTGTATGTGTGTATGTGTGTATGTGTGTATGTGTGTATGTGTGTATGTGTGTATGTGTGTATGTGTGTATGTGTGTATGTGTGTATGTGTGTATGTGTGTATGTGTGTATGTGTGTATGTGTGTATGTGTGTATGTGTGTATGTGTGTATGTGTGTATGTGTGTATGTGTGTATGTGTGTATGTGTGTATGTGTGTATGTGTGTATGTGTGTATGTGTGTATGTGTGTATGTGTGTATGTGTGTATGTGTGTATGTGTGTATGTGTGTATGTGTGTATGTGTGTATGTGTGTATGTGTGTATGTGTGTATGTGTGTATGTGTGTATGTGTGTATGTGTGTATGTGTGTATGTGTGTATGTGTGTATGTGTGTATGTGTGTATGTGTGTATGTGTGTATGTGTGTATGTGTGTATGTGTGTATGTGTGTATGTGTGTATGTGTGTATGTGTGTATGTGTGTATGTGTGTATGTGTGTATGTGTGTATGTGTGTATGTGTGTATGTGTGTATGTGTGTATGTGTGTATGTGTGTATGTGTGTATGTGTGTATGTGTGTATGTGTGTATGTGTGTATGTGTGTATGTGTGTATGTGTGTATGTGTGTATGTGTGTATGTGTGTATTGTATGTGTGTATGTGTGTATGTGTGTATGTGTGTATGTGTGTATGTGTGTATGTGTGTATGTGTGTATGTGTGTATGTGTGTATGTGTGTATGTGTGTATGTGTGTATGTGTGTATGTGTGTATGTGTGTATGTGTGTATGTGTGTATGTGTGTATGTGTGTATGTGTGTATGTGTGTATGTGTGTATGTGTGTATGTGTGTATGTGTGTATGTGTGTATGTGTGTATGTGTGTATGTGTGTATGTGTGTATGTGTGTATGTGTGTATGTGTGTATGTGTGTATGTGTGTATGTGTGTATGTGTGTATGTGTGTATGTGTGTATGTGTGTATGTGTGTATGTGTGTATGTGTGTATGTGTGTATGTGTGTATGTGTGTATGTGTGTATGTGTGTATGTGTGTATGTGTGTATGTGTGTATGTGTGTATGTGTGTATGTGTGTATGTGTGTATGTGTGTATGTGTGTATGTGTGTATGTGTGTATGTGTGTATGTGTGTATGTGTGTATGTGTGTATGTGTGTATGTGTGTATGTGTGTATGTGTGTATGTGTGTATGTGTGTATGTGTGTATGTGTGTATGTGTGTATGTGTGTATGTGTGTATGTGTGTATGTGTGTATGTGTGTATGTGTGTATGTGTGTATGTGTGTATGTGTGTATGTGTGTATGTGTGTATGTGTGTATGTGTGTATGTGTGTATGTGTGTATGTGTGTATGTGTGTATGTGTGTATGTGTGTATGTGTGTATGTGTGTATGTGTGTATGTGTGTATGTGTGTATGTGTGTATGTGTGTATGTGTGTATGTGTGTATGTGTGTATGTGTGTATGTGTGTATGTGTGTATGTGTGTATGTGTGTATGTGTGTATGTGTGTATGTGTGTATGTGTGTATGTGTGTATGTGTGTATGTGTGTATGTGTGTATGTGTGTATGTGTGTATGTGTGTATGTGTGTATGTGTGTATGTGTGTATGTGTGTATGTGTGTATGTGTGTATGTGTGTATGTGTGTATGTGTGTATGTGTGTATGTGTGTATGTGTGTATGTGTGTATGTGTGTATGTGTGTATGTGTGTATGTGTGTATGTGTGTATGTGTGTATGTGTGTATGTGTGTATGTGTGTATGTGTGTATGTGTGTATGTGTGTATGTGTGTATGTGTGTATGTGTGTATGTGTGTATGTGTGTATGTGTGTATGTGTGTATGTGTGTATGTGTGTATGTGTGTATGTGTGTATGTGTGTATGTGTGTATGTGTGTATGTGTGTATGTGTGTATGTGTGTATGTGTGTATGTGTGTATGTGTGTATGTGTGTATGTGTGTATGTGTGTATGTGTGTATGTGTGTATGTGTGTATGTGTGTATGTGTGTATGTGTGTATGTGTGTATGTGTGTATGTGTGTATGTGTGTATGTGTGTAGTGTGTGTGTGTGTGTGTGTGTGTGTGTGTGTGTGTGTGTGTGTGTGTGTGTGTGTGTGTGTGTGTGTGTGTGTGTGTGTGTGTGTGTGTGTGTGTGTGTGTGTGTGTGTGTGTGTGTGTGTGTGTGTGTGTGTGTGTGTGTGTGTGTGTGTGTGTGTGTGTGTGTGTGTGTGTGTGTGTGTGTGTGTGTGTGTGTGTGTGTGTGTGTGTGTGTGTGTGTGTGTGTGTGTGTGTGTGTGTGTGTGTGTGTGTGTGTGTGTGTGTGTGTGTGTGTGTGTGTGTGTGTGTGTGTGTGTGTGTGTGTGTGTGTGTGTGTGTGTGTGTGTGTGTGTGTGTGTGTGTGTGTGTGTGTGTGTGTGTGTGTGTGTGTGTGTGTGTGTGTGTGTGTGTGTGTGTGTGTGTGTGTGTGTGTGTGTGTGTGTGTGTGTGTGTGTGTGTGTGTGTGTGTGTGTGTGTGTGTGTGTGTGTGTGTGTGTGTGTGTGTGTGTGTGTGTGTGTGTGTGTGTGTGTGTGTGTGTGTGTGTGTGTGTGTGTGTGTGTGTGTGTGTGTGTGTGTGTGTGTGTGTGTGTGTGTGTGTGTGTGTGTGTGTGTGTGTGTGTGTGTGTGTGTGTGTGTGTGTGTGTGTGTGTGTGTGTGTGTGTGTGTGTGTGTGTGTGTGTGTGTGTGTGTGTGTGTGTGTGTGTGTGTGTGTGTGTGTGTGTGTGTTGTGTGTGTGTGTGTGTGTGTGTGTGTGTGTGTGTGTGTGTGTGTGTGTGTGTGTGTGTGTGTGTGTGTGTGTGTGTGTGTGTGTGTGTGTGTGTGTGTGTGTGTGTGTGTGTGTGTGTGTGTGTGTGTGTGTGTGTGTGTGTGTGTGTGTGTGTGTGTGTGTGTGTGTGTGTGTGTGTGTGTGTGTGTGTGTGTGTGTGTGTGTGTGTGTGTGTGTGTGTGTGTGTGTGTGTGTGTGTGTGTGTGTGTGTGTGTGTGTGTGTGTGTGTGTGTGTGTGTGTGTGTGTGTGTGTGTGTGTGTGTGTGTGTGTGTGTGTGTGTGTGTGTGTGTGTGTGTGTGTGTGTGTGTGTGTGTGTGTGTGTGTGTGTGTGTGTGTGTGTGTGTGTGTGTGTGTGTGTGTGTGTGTGTGTGTGTGTGTGTGTGTGTGTGTGTGTGTGTGTGTGTGTGTGTGTGTGTGTGTGTGTGTGTGTGTGTGTGTGTGTGTGTGTGTGTGTGTGTGTGTGTGTGTGTGTGTGTGTGTGTGTGTGTGTGTGTGTGTGTGTGTGTGTGTGTGTGTGTGTGTGTGTGTGTGTGTGTGTGTGTGTGTGTGTGTGTGTGTGTGTGTGTGTGTGTGTGTGTGTGTGTGTATGTGTGTATGTGTGTATGTGTGTATGTGTGTATGTGTGTTGTGGGTATGTGGGAATGTGTGTATGTGTGTATGTGTGTATGTGTGTATGTGTGTATGTGTGTATGTGTGTATGTGTGTATGTGTGTATGTGTGTATGTGTGTATGCGTGTATGCGTGTATGCGTGTATGCGTAAATATATATATATATATATATATATATATATATATATATATATATATATATATATATATATATATATATATATATATATATATATATATATATATATATATATATATATATATATATATATATATATATATATATATATATATATATATATATATATATATATATATATATATATATATATATATATATATATATATATATATATATATATATATATATATATATATATATATATATATATATATATATATATATATATATATATATATATATATATATATATATATATATATATATATATATATATATATATATATATATATATATATATATATATATATATATATATATATATATATATATATATATATATATATATATATATATATATATATATATATATATATATATATATATATATATATATATATATATATATATATATATATATATATATATATATATATATATATATATATATATATATATATATATATATATATATATATATATATATATATATATATATATATATATATATATATATATATATATATATATATATAATACGTCTAATGTCTATGTGTTTAATGTCTATGTGTCTAAATGTCTATTTATTGCAAGATCAAGCGAAACAGGTCACTACCATACCCGTTCATTGACTGGCCCAAGGTCGTAGGTAACCGCCAGAGCCGACCGGATTACCAGTCACGTAACCGGTCATTGCAGGTTGGCTAGACATTTGGTGTTGATATTTGTGAATGACATGAAGAGAGTGGAAATATGTGAATCCTGTGTGGGTCATCTTGACAAACACCTCACTTTCGACTGGGTGACATAGACATTAACACATTAAGAATAGGAAACGAGCCTAATTGAGGAAACATATTCCGTGGCGCCTCATCGTAACCATCGCCAGCGCAGCTTCCGATACCTACGTGACCTGCACACTGAGAGAAACAGATACTATGGGTCTTTACCAGCCCCTCTAGTAAAGCCCTTCTACCACCCAAGATACCACCCTTTGAGGCCTGGTACTAATGGTAGTATGTAGTACCAGGGTCTCACCCATGGTAGAGACCCTAGTACGATATGCTTACTAGAGTGCTTACCAGGGGGCTCGCCCTTATACCAGGCCTTTAACTACCCTCTGGATTCGGCACACGCGGCAGCCATCTTGATTCGCAAGCAGAAACAGCATGCGCTCAAGTGCATTCAAACTGCGTTGGCGTAAGTGCGTGTTGCGTCGGTACATGTGTTGAAGGGGTGAAGTGTTAAGTTTCTCTGCATTGCACTTAAAGGGAATAGTTCACCTTTAACATGGGGTTTTGGACTGAGATAGCAGATTTGTAGAGCAGATCTAAAAATGGTTTGTGGTGAAAGAATTACCTCTCTACGTTAAGTAATTTCGACACAGGACTAGTGGGCCCGTTTTCATTCCCGCTCTTCCGGGCCACAATCGGGGAATGAACGCTCGCCAGAGGTATGACGTCATACCCGCTGACGTCAGAATTGCGTCATACGCAGATTCTGCCGCAAACTAGCCGTGTTATTTATACAGACTTTGGCCGTGGTCATTAGTAACTTTGAAATAGTACAGAAGTAATATAGGTTGTTATTACCAAGGTCTGCTATTACCACCGAGTTGGTTCAGTGACTGGATGCATTGCCGGGATCAGAAGCCAGAATTCCGAGCTTGCGAAATTGTATTGTAAGAAGGTGCAAATCCCAATGTAGAAACGGGGCGACCCTGAGTTGAACGCGACGATTTTCTGGTAAGTTCTTGTTCTTGTTGACCTTATACATCATTGATCATGAATCTGATTTTTACACAGACCAGGTATTTCATGTTTGTTTCATGGAAATGCTTGCCGTTATTGTATGCAATTGCTTCCATATCCAAGCTACCATATGTATGACGTCATACATTGTCCTGAAGTTTGTTATGGCCATGAAGGAGAAAAGAGAAACATGTCCATTTCTCAACGGATATCCATCTATCGTCCAAACAAATGTCATATTCGTGATTTTCAGCTCAGTATAGCCAATTTTTAAGACATTTTTCAAGGTGACCTATTCCCTTTAATGCTTGTTGCTCTTTGTTAGTAGTGGCAGCCATATCGATTCGCAACTGCAGAGACTTCGTGACGTGAGTGCGGAAGTGTTCCACCGTGAGTGTGTCTGCGTGCTACGTGTGCTGAAGGGGTGAGTGCTCACATGTTAAGTTGTAGTTTATGCTTGTTGCTCTTTGTTGGTAGTGTATTAACTGCATTATGAACAGTCTTCATGGTATCATTTCCTAGTTAGTTACGTATGCAGGCAGAGGCATCATCTCCGAACTTTAAATTATTATTGAACAATGTCAACAAACTTCCCAGGAAATTTGGGGTAGAGCTTTGTTTGCTCCCATGTTATTTTGTTATGAATATAAAACCTATTTCATGCATATTTTTATAGAATGAATCTTGTTGGAATACGGCAACCCAATTGGGCGGATCCAGGCCCCAGGGTGCCAATTGGTCATGGCCCCCAAAGGTTCTGAAACCGTGTTTTGCCCCTCGGGGGCAAAACACGGCGATCGCCTGCTCTGGGACGTTCCCGAGCAGGCGATCAGCCGCGTGTTTGCTGTAATAATTGTCATGTCAGATGTTTCAACTCGGTTTACTGTACGAATAAATCTCGTTGCGGAAAAATTGCCTGTTGAGATATTCGGCCGAAAAATAGTCAACGCAAAAGCTGCAGTATCTGGTGGATATGTGGTAAGTGGGCTGGTAAGAAAGGGAATTCACCTGGTAAGAGAGGTAGTACCACTTACTATACCCCTAGTACCAAGGTTAGTAACCGTCGCTGAACCCTGGTATTTGCGGTAGTAAGCGTGACTACCTCCGTCGTAACCGAGCTAGTAAGCGTGACTACCCCCTCGTAACCGGGCAAGTAAGTGTGACTACCCCCATCGTAACCGGGCTAGTAAGCGTACTGCCCCCTTGTAACCGGGCTAGTAAGCGTGACTACCCCCGTCGTAACCGGGCTAGTAAGCGTACTACCCCTTCGTAACCGGGCTAGTAAGCGTACTACACCCGTCGTAACCGGGCTAGTAAGCTTTGACTGGCTCATGGTTTTCGGGCTGGTATATTTTACCAGGTCCCTAGTAAAACAGGTGGTAATACCCAGGGGCGTCGCCACGGGTTTTGGACTGGGGGAGGGGGGGGGGGGGACAAATTGATAGACTGGTAATACCTACGGTAATACCTAGATTGATAATACACCTTAACAAATTGAAGCTGGTCAGTCCTGCAGCTGCTACCAAGCATGCAAGAAGGAATAAAATAACATGTTATTGACCTTATCACAAACTAGAAAACGTACGACATGATCTATGTGGGATATTTTCCATTGATTGTGATCAATTTTGCCTTTGCATACCTAATCAGGGGCGCAGTCAGACCTTCAGAAAGGGGGGCAAGCACCTGGGAGAGGCCCCCACCCCCAAAAAAAAAACCTGGATATGAAAAACTCTACGGATTTCGGCCACTTTATTTTGTGAGGCCCCCTTTTTAGCATTTTTTCTTCGTCTACTTTTGATGAGCTGGATTGGACCAGGACCCTCAGTAGGCATTGTACTGAGCGCATTACTAATTTGTATTGTTACGTACAGGAAAGAAAACATATCTTAGCCATGACAACAGGTGAGGGTCGGCTTTTGAGTGTGGGGGCGGCTGAAATGACAAATAAATATACCTCATTTTGATACGTGTATTTAAGCCTTTGCAGCATTTTTAATGTGGATTTTCATGTTATAGTAGGTGGGTATGACTTGTTAGTTAGCGCCGCGAAGCGGCGCGAAATTTTTACGGTTTTGCCTGATAAAACCCAGAAATATAGGCGGTGTGCCTTGTAGAGGATAATAAGCTAAAAATGATATTCATTCAATTCAGCGTTACGACGAACCGATGACGATGGCTATGGCTTCGTTATGACGATGACTCCCGATGTGACGCCGCGAAGCGGCGTGAAAATGTTAATTTTAGATCCTGGAAAACGAAATGTTAATATTGGAACCAGACCGTGAGGTGAGATGGCTTGGGGAGATGGTCCTGGCCTGTTTTGACTATTAGCTCTTCGGTCCAGAAAATTGTGCACCGCTGGAGCAGCTTCCGGGTGCCGATCTCCTCGTCTTTGCGTTCGCGTCGCCTTTTTCGGAACTCGGAAAACTAGCTAAACATGTAGCCTGCTTGAAACTTAGAAGCTAATATTTTATGAAGGGAATGGGCCCTGGGGCCAGCAATTACCGCCAAGGAGCAGACTTGTCAATGATTCAATGTGAATCGACTACTTTTGATTGAATCATTCTTATTTCAAATGAATGACTCATGAATCGATTCACCTCATGCGCAAACCTGTTGTGAGTCACTGATTTAATCATTCATACAGAGAAAATAGGCTGATTGAATCATTCATTGCTCAAAGAATCATTCTTTTTTGGTCGAACAGCATAAACTCTGTCCACAAAATATGCTAGCGGCCCAGCATTCATATGTGCCCTGTGGACAAACCAGGCAATTAATGGCTAATTATATGAGCTATGTCCTGAGCTGTAGCCTGTAATTCATCTATGCGTAAAGAAAGCGAGGCTTTGTGTCCAACTCCAGTGGGCACAAAGCCACTGTTCAATCAGCCCTAACTAGGTGAATACCTTGGAACTGGTAGGGTTAGGGGTAGGTACCTAAATACTTAGAAAAGGTAACTAACTCATACTTTGGTTCATAAACCACACAGTACACGCACACCTTTTTCACACGAAAAAAATATAAAAAGGTGCCCACCTTTTCCTAATTTATAGGCTATACCATATCAAAAACTAAATCATAAACAAACATTTGCATGACCTCCACATGTCCCAAATATCATGTCGCATCGGCGCCGTTTTATTCCACATCATGCTTTATAAAAAATAATACCTAATGCAAAATCAAAATAAATGTTCTATTCGCTTAAAAAAAGTGAAACGTAAAGTCATTAATGCTTTTGGAACTTGGAATTTGCAATTATAATAAATATTATAAATATAATTTTATAATCAAAATAAACAACACGCGTGTCCAATTGGCTCACATTCACATTCACATTCGAAAAAACATTCGCGGACTATTTGGATTGACTTCAAAATTGGTACGCAGATAGATCACGACCTAGTGATCATTCTGGTAAAATCTTAGACTCGCACATTCAAAATCAAAGGATTTAGAGCAGGTCATATGTTTAAGGTCAAACAGCAGACTATTCTGATGTGCATGAAAATTGAAACACAGGTAGAGCTTGACCTCCCTATCACGCCCATACAATCTTAGAGTCGCACATTCAAAATCAAAGGAGTTAGACAAAGGAGTCGACACTTCCCTTTAATGTTGAGTGATTGAATCAAGATTGAATCATTCATTATGGTAATGCTGAGTGATTGAATCATGATTGAATCATTCATTATGGTCCGTGAATCACTGTGAATCGACTCACGACAAATATGAATCATTGACAAGTCTGCCAAGGAGAGCCTCTGCCAGACACTTAATGCAATTCTTTTTCCCATTTTCCAAATTTGTATAAGCAATTGCGAAACTTGTGTCATGCCGCGAAGCGGCGCGACATTTTCCAGTTTTTGACACTAGATAGCTGGATTTTTACTGCACTGCAAAGACAATTTTTACGATAAATTGTTATTTTTCCCTCAAAAAGTGTGTGTGTTCGACCCTCCCCCGCCTTCTAAAAGTGGGGGAAGTTTGCCCAGACCTCCCCCGACCCTCCCGTCGGCGACGCCCCTGGCTGACAAATATTACAGCACACACTCCTGAGAGGAAAATTGTTAAATTGTTTTGTACTACCATAACCCCCCACGAATTCAAAAACGCATCAGACTTGTCAAATAACCATTTTGAAACCCAAGAAAACATTGCACCAGGTGGGTCAGAGTCAGAGTCGACGGCTAGCACATTACCGCTCATTATAACCGCGCCGACCACGGCTAGCAGGCGCTCCAGCTATAGCAGGCGCTGCAGGCGACGGCTAGCAACCCCTGGGCAGGCTCGAGGGCCCCGTTCACAGACTCAATGGTCCTCTGGATAAGCTTGAGAGGGCCCTGAACAGACTCAATGGCCCCTTGGCAAGCCGAGAGGCCCCTAAGCAGACTCTAATAGCCCCTGTGCAGGTTCGAGAGGCCGCTGAACAGGATCAATGGACCATTGGGAAAGCTCGAGAGGCCCCTGAACAGACTAATGGCCCCTAGGCAGGTTCAAGAGGCCCTTGAACAGACTCAATGGGCCCCTGGGCAAGTTCGAGAGGCCCCTGGGCAGGTTCGAGAGGCCCATGAACAGACTCAATGGCCCCTGGGCAAGCTCGGGAGGCCTCTGGGCAGGCTCTAATGGTCCCTGGGCAGGTTCGAGAGGCCCCTGAACAGACTCGATGGTCCTCTGGGAAAACTATAATGGGCCCCTGGGCAGGTTCAAGGGGCCCCAAAACAGACTATAATGGGCCCCTGGCCAGGCTCGAGAGGCCCCTGAACATACTCAATGGGCCCCTGGACATGCTCGAGAGGCCACTGAGCAGGTTTGTTGGGCCGTGGGTGGGCTCAATTGGCCCCTAGACAAGTGGACATGCTCTAGAGGCCCCTGGGCAGGTTTTTGGGGCCCCTGAGTGGGCTCAATGGGCCCCAGGGCATGCTCGAAAGGTCCCTGGGCATGTTTTTGCACACTTGAGTGGGCTCAATGGGCCCCTGGACATGCTGGAGAGGCCCCTAGACAGTTTTTGGGCCCCTCGGTGGGCTCAATGGGCCCCGGGACATGCCCAAGAGGCCCCTTGGGCCGGCTTCGAAAGCCCTTCAGTGTCTCTGAAGGCCCTTGACATGCACCAGAGTAACCCTTGCCTGGTTTGAGGGCTCCTCTGTGACTTTTTGAAAGCCATTTAGCTAATGCAAATGGTATCTGGGCCAATCTCGGCGGGGCCCCCTGTGACCCGTAAGGGGGGGGGGAATTACCCCCCTTGCCCCCCCCCCCCCTGGCTGCGCCCCTGTACCTAATGTCATACAATACATTTTCGATTCATTATGTACCAACCTTTTTTTGAAGAACCTTCTTATATCCATATTTATTTCAACCACGGTTAAAACACGTGGGAAAGAAAAGACTAAAGAGGCAAATGTGGTAGGGACAGGCACAGAAGTCAGAACAGACAGACACTATGTTTTATTAGGAAACCGTACACAAAGGGTGCGGTAAACAACCAACAGAGCCCATTTCGCGCCATGCCTCATGTCTTCTGCTGTCGAAACGCTGTTTAAATTGCTGCCAAATTCCCTTCAAAAGGGGAAAAAAGTAAAAAGGGGAAAAGGGCCGAGCACATGCTTTTCCAAACGCCTACGATATTGACCAAATGCATTGTTTCCGAGTGAAGTGCAGATAAATGCCTGGGGAGACTGTCCAAAACTGGAGGGGATAATCCCCCCCCCCCCCCAGCCTAACGGCACCGTCCCGGTGTCCGTCCCGGTGTCCCCCCGTCCCCCGTCCCCCCTGTGGCGACGCCCCTGGTAATACCCCTGGTACATTTTACTAGGGGTGGTTAGTTAAGGCCTCGTAATTTTTGACACTAGCCCAAAACTAACCACCCCTGGTAACTTTTTTTCTCAGTTCAGGGGGAGGGGACGATCCCCTGGCGTTTCGCCCCTAATTGAGTTAGAGCTTCGATTGCAAAACGAGCGTGTTGCTTGTGATGAGAGAAAGCCGATGACACCCGATTGTAATGTCCTAGGTCATTAGGTGACAGCTGATGTCATGTCAATGACCCGGATGTCATCCAAGTCGTAGATTGAACCCTAATCGAGCTATAATCGTGAATGAGCAGATCATTGTGCAGCATGGGTGCCAAATTTGAAATAAACATCACAAAATCCCCTAGAAACTGCCAGCCTGCTGGCAGTTTCTAAGGGGATTTCTAGGGGATCTAGGGGACTTGTTTTAGCCTCTAGGCCAAACAATCCTCTTAGGTCATCGGAGGTCATTGACCTCGGTTTACTTCTGAAAAGGTTACCTGAGGTCACGATCTTATCGGAAACCATAAATGTCACCTGTTAACACATGTGCATATGCTCCTGAGCAATAAACACTCGAAAACTGCACAAGTTACAAATAGCAATACTGCGGGACGCTAGTTGCGCATGACATGACCTTGAGAAACAGGTCAGGCGCGGAGGCGCAACTTTTTGTATGTGGCGCCCCCCCCCCCCCCCCCCCCGGCCGAAATCCTGGATCCGCTCCTGCGAGGTCATAGGTCACGGGTCATGGAGAGTAGACGTTGCAAATTTTCCGAGTATATGTTGCATTGTTCAAAAGTAGGATACTGAAAGTTTCATCGCAATCGGTTGATAACTTCGAGAGTTATTCCCGAGAAGAAGAAAAAAAACTGAGTGGTGGGGGTGGGGCATCCACCCCCTGCACTGGCAAGTGTTAAGGACTTCACACTCTTCGACGAATTTGAGAAAGAAAAAAAACAATGATTGTGGTATTGAGGTTGTTCCCCACATTGTCCCTGTAATCTTCCAAAAATGTCACTTGGTATAGGTTAACCCTTAGCGGGTTAACCAACTAACCATCCTTTATAATTGACATATTTTAAACTTTTAGGAATACCTAATACGCAGACATGTGCGTGGATCCAAAAAAGTGGATCCTCCTTACAAAATTATAATGGGATCCAGTGGGATCCAATATTATAACCTCTGCTTTGTGTTGAGATCCACAGGGATCATATATCCGCTCCTCCTCATATTGTGCGATCTACTGGATCCATTATAAATGTGAAATTTCCCAAACCATAAAGTTAACAATTGTCTAGTTATTTCAAGCAAAATCCTGTATTATGTTTTTTTTATACTTTCGTGAAGAAATGTTCAAAATGTCAATGAATTTAAGGATATCGTTGACCTTATGGGATCCAAGATATAATGGCATCATAGATCCAATTTTAATGTTTGACACGGGATCCTATGGGATCATAAATCCGTTGCTTTATTTCACCTCGGGAACAACTTGGATCAAAGATCCTTGGATTTGTTTTGGCATGGGGTCCACTGGTATCCTATATCCATGAAAACAATTTGTCGAGGCATCTTCTCGGATCCAGAATCCATATCTGGGACCTATGCATATGTCTGCTAATATGTATTATTATTTGGATCTTAACTAAACCCAAAAAGGAAAGTAACTCCACAAAAAGCACCGTATAACTCTATTGGTCATCAGGGCGAGTTAAATGTCTTAAAATCCTCTGCATTGGCCATTCTGACATGATCACTTCGTAAGCAGCAACCATCCATGCTTCGGGAAAATATACTCTCCTAAAGGAGGGGAGCTGTGTCATATGGAAAAGTGCCTTTAAGCTTCGCCAAGAGCCCAATATTTTCTTCTCGGATATGGTTGAACTGTAGTCATTTCGATGATAAGACCAATATTCAGCCAGGGTCTTATTCAATGATACTAAACGTCGCCAGAAGAAAGAACGGCGTAACTTAGGCGCATCGCCTTTCGTTTGTTGTGTGCATGAACCCATCAGAATTACGTGATAATGTGTAACACTGAGATTGAGTTCAATACACTACTCGTGCTAAATATGTATTTTTCGACGTTTTAGCCTAAAAACGTGTGGCTATAGCGCGGTTTGAACCCACGGTCAAGAGAATAACACTAGATAGGGCGCCGGCCACTCTATCGATCAAGCTATTGCATTTGTTGTATGCAACGCTGTTACTTGCTCTTCTATCTATCCTTAGTTCGCTGCTTATCACGCGCCTTCAGCCCCTGTTAGTGGCACGTGTTAGTGGCTCGTGGCGAAGGGGGTCACTGGGGCGCACCACGTGTCCTATCTGGTTCCAAACTAAGGCTGTGAGGTGCGATGAAGGCCACACGGCTGTGATATAGCGTGATGGCACGTCTACGCTCGTGGGTGATGCATCCAGAAAGTGTTCTCTGCTGGGTTTTCACCTCGAGTGTTGGTGGCGTCATTGTTCACAGCGTGACACCTATTCGCGCCAGCTGCTGTTAACCCTCGCCCTGGTGGGTAGGCATGGTCGTCAGCAGGGTGAAAATTAAAAATTTCGGATTTCGAAAATTGCGAGGGTGGATTAGTATGTAGTACGAATTCTGGACAACTTTTCTATCTTCGGTTTTTGGATTTGATTAATTCCTGACTACTTTAAATCCATTTTTCGGCAACATGTTCGGGCTTGGTCGTCAGGATTGCGAAAATATAAAAATCCGGATTTCGAAAATTGCGAGGGTGTATTCGTATGAAGTAAACAATTCTGAACAACTTCCCTATCTTCGGTTTTTATATTTGATTAAATCCTAACTACTTTAAATCCATTTTTCGGCAACATGTTCGGGCGGTCATGACCGACAGCGCCACAGTAGGCAACACGGACATTGGAAACGGCAATCATGTACTATTGCACGTACACTACTGGTGAGATCAAGCTGAATCCTTCCAGACCTTCCATGCACGACCGACAGTCATTCCCAAACACATTTCGGTTTCTGAACTCGAATAATGATGCATAAACGAAAACCAACAGGCCCGAATACGGCTCCGGGCTCGTGCACACTCCCCGGTTCAACTAGCGGGACGAACAACTGAAATTTAGAGATATCAGGCCCAAATCCGGCCTCCACCTTCAGAGGCCCCTCTTCTTCCTCCAGAGGGCCCACTCAGACCTCCAGAGGGCCCACTCTGACCTCCATATGACCCACTTCGACCTCCAGAGGCCCCTCTGGATACCATTGGACCCCCTCTGGCTTCCAGAGAACCCACTCTGGCCTCCCGAGGGCCCACTCTGGCTTCCGGATGGCCCCTCTAGCTTCCAGAGGGCCCACTCTAGCATCCAGATGGCCCCTTTGGATATTAATTGCTCCCCCCCCATCTGGCTTCCAGTGGGCCCACTCTGACCTTAACATGACCCACTCTGGCCTCCAGGGGGCCACTCTGGCCTCCAGGGGGCCACTCTGGCCTTCAGAGGGTCTCTCCGACTTGCAGAGGGCCAACGCTGGCCTCCGGGGTCATTCTGGCTCCCAGTGGGCCTCCTCTGGCTCCCAGAGGGCCCTCTCCGACCTCCAGAGGACCCTCTCCGACCTCCAGAGGGCCCTCTCCGACCTCCAGAGGGCCCTCTCCGACCTCCAGAGGGCCCTCTCCGACCTCCAGAGGGCCCTCTCCGACCTCCAGAGGGCCCTCTCCGACCTCCAGAGGGCCCACTCTGACCTGAAGCCCAGGCGGGCCCACCTGGGCTCCAAGTGACTGGGGGGGGGGGGGGCAACAGATATGTTGGCTCCTGTCATGGGCCTTCGGGGGGGGGGGCATGGCCCGCATGGTCCTCTTGCGACCACCACTGGTCCCAGGGGCCCTCTGTCGGTCTCAGGGTCTTTCTGTCCGTCTGAGGTGGCACTGTGTCGGTCTGGGGCCCTTGATCGGCTTGAGGGGGCCCTCTGTCGGCCTGATATATCCTATATTGGCCTGAGAGGTTCTCTGGCCGCCTGATGTGGTCCTTGGCCAGCTTGAGGGGCACTTGGTCGGCAAAGGGGCCCTCTGTCGGCCTGAGGAGGCCCTCTGTTGGCCCGTGGGGCCTTCGGTCAGCTTGAGGGGCATTTGTTTGGCTTGAGAGACCTCAGTCGGCCGAGGGGGCTCTAGGTCGGCTTAAGGGGCCCTAAGTGTGCATCTGCATATTCAGTGCGCGATTTACCAATCATCGGCGCTTGCTGGTCCGTTAAACGGCAGCCGAGTGTCCTGAGGACCAAACGTGTTTTCAAAAAGTGGATTTAAGGTAGTCAGGAATTCATTTTTATCGAAAAACTGAAAATGAAAAAGTTGTTCAGAATTGTGTATTACATACCGATGCACCCTGGCCATTTTCAAAATCGGAAATCAATTCTGACGACCATGTCTACTGGTGGGGGTCATTTTGACCCCCACCACCACCACCACCAGGGTGAAGTTGTGTCAGAGGCCTACCTGAGCGCGGGTTAAAACAGCGTTCTGCCCCGTAACGCTTACATGTAGTGGCTGGTGTTCTAGGGGTGCATCTAAAACACACTCCTGTCACTTATGCAATAAAGTTGCCGTATGACGTAGTGAATAACGGTGGCAAAGGATATAGATTTTGCACAGGCCTGTCGTACTCAATTGCTATGACTTCGCATCAAACACGCCATAATAGTACCTACCTGTATTCACACTTTTTACAGCCAAAACAAAACAAAAGAATGGAATGCATACGCCCCATGCGGCTCCGTCCTCGATTCAGGGACAAGCATAACACAGTTTTGGCAGGGGAGAGACCCCCAGGGACGCACCACCCGGACCGACAAATCACACCCCACACACGAGAGAACAGTTAGCGATTCCGAGCGTAGACTAGTGGCGGGGCGGGGCGCAGGGGAAGACAGAGGGCATCAGATGACCCCACTGCATCACTGACATCCTGCCTCGCTGAGAGGGAGAGGGAGAGGGAGAGGGAGAGGGAGAGGGAGAGGGAGAGAGGGAGAGGGAGAGGGAGAGGGAGAGGGAGAGGGAGAGGGAGAGGGAGAGGGAGAGGGAGAGGGAGAGGGAGAGGGAGAGGGAGAGGGAGAGGGAGAGGGAGAGGGAGAGGGAGAGGGAGAGGGAGAGGGAGAGGGAGACAGAGAGGAAGAGGGAGACAGAGAGGAAGAGGGAGACAGAGAGGAAGAGGGAGAGGGAGAGGACATGACCAGCACACAGAGACAGAGACGGAGACAGAGAAAACAAACAGCAGACGCATGCAGTCGCCAAACGTCGAGAGGATACCTAACCCGGAATAGAGCATCACACAGGGGCCCATGCAAACCATTGACGGTTCGGAACCGCTCAGACACAAGTCACTAGCAGACACTGGTGCGAGGCAGGTGAACCAAGACCTGTCCAGTCTTGCAGTTGAGCACACGCAGAAAGTGAGGGTCGGCCGATCCAAAGAAATTACAGAGCACGTCCACATGCGGGTGGCGGCTATTCGTACCTCGAAAAGGGACACTCATACTAAATATCCCTGTCGGTTCCATCTCGGTGGCTCCTAGCAGGAGTGGAGTGGCAGGAGGGCAGTTCGTTTGAGGCTCACTGCTAAGCGGGCGGCCGGTCCGTGTTGTCTATATAGTGTTCAGTTTCTAGCGAAGGGGAAACCGCGAGGATTGGTGCACTGCCCGCCGATTCGGGGAGCGTTGCGCGTCAAGCCACGAACATCCCCAGAACCAGGCGCCGGAAATGCAATTTGCCGGTGGATGACTTCAGAGCCACCGCCGCTACAGCCACTCCTCCTCTCCCACCTCCACCCCCGCCAACGCCGGCCGGGGATGTGTCTCAGGACTAGTCGAGTCACTCCCGGTGGGGTCCGGGCCGTGCTGGGCCCGAGTTAATGACTGGCGGCTCAGCCCGGCCCTGGCGCCGGCAGCGGAGGCGCGGGGAGAGAGAGAGAGCGGAGGGAGCGACCGCAGCGGGAGGGGCGGACGGGACGGGACGGGACGGGGCGGGGCGGGGCGGGGCGGGGCGGGGCGGGGCGGGGCGGGGCGGGACGGGGCGGGACGGGACGGGATGGGACGGGATGGGACGGGATGGGATGGGATGGGATGGGATGGGATGGGACGGGATGGGATGGGATGGGATGGGATGGGATGGGACGGGACGGGACGGGACGGGACGGGACGGGACGGGACGGGACGGGGCGGGGTGGGATGGGATGGGATGGGATGGGATGGGATGGGATGGGATGGGATGGGATGGGACGGGACGGGACGGGACGGGGTGCGTGTGATATGTGCGACGCTAGCTGCTGCCCACACGCGGCAGTCACGCAGACACTGAGACGCATACGCGTGAGACACGCAGCGCCGATGCATCGCTCGCGCGCGCCCACCGCTCCGGCGAACGGCTGGCAGGGGCTGACGTGACGTCACAGACCGGGGCCGGGCCGGCGGACACCGCGCGGGGAGAGGAGACAGAGACCGCGCGGGGAGACAGGGAGACACAGAGAGACAGAGAGACGCACCGACACGGAGAGACCACTGTTTAACGGCGCGGCACGCACAGCGAAAGCGTCCGCCGAACGCAAATCACACACAATGTCTTATCTCCTCCCACCTAGCCTCCTAAATTTGACTGACTGATCGATATAAATCAACTAAATTCAACGTACAATGGCCATTAGCTAGACACCCACGCATGACAGGGCGGCCGGCGGCGGCGACTCGGCGAACCACTGGTGCCGCGACCTGTCGATAGATAGCGCCACCGCTGCGGCGCTAGTCGCTCTCCGCTTTCATCCCGCGCACCTGGCCCTCTCGCCGTTGCTGGGGAAGAGGAGGGGGACACACGTGACAGCCAGACAGAGGAGGAGAATGTCTCAAAACAAGACGAACACCTGCGGTAATATTTATCTTGGAGTATAATAACCAGACCTTTGCCAACAGTAACAGTCGTGGGACACGAGACATTGATGTCGAGCAGTTGTGCACCAGGCACTCCTGTCCGCTACTGTGAACGGTAGACAGCATCGCACCCTAATTTTCGGCAATAACTTTTGAATCGATCAACTGGCATGAGCGAATTGGTCGCAATGGACGTTTCCGGCCCCGCGCAAATTTGTATTATAAAGGTTGGTCAAACGAAAATTGCGGACACTTTCCATTAACTCGTAATGTTAAAGGGAGAAAATCACCTTTTGATTTTGTTAGCAACAACTTATTTGGCTACCGTTATGGTATTAAAATGTGATCTAAATTTAAGAATTAAATAAAATTATTCACTTATTCAAAGTTGGAAGTTTGGGAAAATAAATTATCGGTATTTTCCCTCCACTATTGGAAAGCGCAACATCTGGCGCTTTTGCATCAATCTGTTCAACGTTGTTGAATTGGCTCGTGTAAACAAATCGCCGACACTGAATAGGTCGCCGTAGTTTAGCTTGGCACCGGCCGGCCGGTGCCAATTTAAACTGCCGATTTCAATGCACCTTTTTTAAATGAGTTGATTGTTCATGATTTTTTTTTTGGCACATTCGCAAAAGATAGAGTGCAGGAAACATATTGCATACCTTTATGATAAATAGCAATGCATAGGGAGGCTAATTTACTGAATTCGTTATCGAGTACTTGATGAGTACCGACCGATATAAGCGTGGATCGCTCATCAGTAGGAAACTGGCAATATCTTTCGGTAGGAATGTGTATGCAAAATGTGATGAATTTACATAATATTTTGGCCTCGTCTATTGACTGCAGGTGCTAACTCCATTTTTGTGGGAAAAGGTGATTATCTCCCTTTAAAGATAATACGAGCTCGGATAGAGGCTAACGCCTTGTCGCTCTGTAGTCCCGCCCTCGACTCCGCCCACCACTCGCAAACGACAGGTTACGGGTCGGACAGCACTGGTTCAAGGTCAGCCAGGGCCGAGCTAAGCTCTGACGTCAGAGCATAGCTCCACCCTTTCACGATAGCCTCTACCCACCGATAGAATTCTCTGCGCGATTTTAAACATTACGAGTGAATGGCAAGTGCCCTAAATTTCCGTTGGACATTAACCGACCTTAATAACACAAATTGGCGAAGGGTCTGATTCACTGCCAGAAATTCGTTCATGCCAGTTGGTTCATTCAAAAGTTATCGCACAAAATTAGGGTCCCAAGCGGTCTGCCGTTCACAGTAGACAAAATGTGACCAAATCAACAAGGTAACTAAGATTGCAGGCTATTTGTGAACTGAACTGTGTGAGCGAATGCTACCACCGTTTTGCTATCACCAAAGCCGTCTGCCGCGCAAAGCATTGCACCACGCTCCCTCTACCCCTCAGATGATTCTCACCTTGTCCAGATCGGCCTTGGTTTTGTCCTCCAGCTCACGAATGTCACCCATGGTCATACCGTGCCACTTGTCCAGCCAGCAGAACACCTGCCTGTGGAGGGCGGCGGGCGGCCGGGGACCAGGCAGACGGTCAGATCGGGCGGCGGCCGCGGACCGGGCAGAGGAACAGCGGGACAACACGATATGCAGCGTGATAGTTAGGCCAAAATTAAACAAGTCAGACAGTCAGCTGAAAGGGAATACATATACAATAACAAACTTTGGGACACGGAATTGTGTATCTCTGACCACATGGTCACGGATCGGCCATATATTTGTGTGCAATGGGTATACATGAGAAGAAAAAAAACGATATACCACATATCAGTGGCGTCGCCACACAATTTTGAGTGTGTTGTGGGGGGGGGGGGGGGGATTTGGGGGGCAGCCAGGGGTTTGGGGGGCAGCCCCGTAGGGCTAATGTTAAAATCTTGCGAATCTGGACTCAGGCCGGAGCCTCCCAGCCTCCTAGCCCCCCCCCCCCGTGGCGACGCCCCTGCCACGCCCCTGTCCGGGTCTATAGCACTCATAGCACCTGAAGCCCCATCCCGGTCAAACATTACAGACGGACTGTCGGTATTGACCCGCACACTATCGCCGCAAGGCAGCCGCCAGCCATAGCGGCCGTCACACACGGCTTGGCCGGTCACGGCAAACAAACAGACCCGCCGACCAACAACGGTATGACCACGTCAAAACATCCGGCAATACTGATGACGTCATCCCCTAGCGTCAACACAGCACACTGAGGAAACAAACGAGCTTTCGTTTCGTACGAGAAAAGTCTCCGGCTGACCAAGGCATATTTCAGATTATCGGCTTGTTGATATCTACCCACTCAAAGCTATGTCCAAGGAATAAGACTACCACAAGGGGCGCGCAACGTGCCCGTTACACGTTCCGCCTTTATTGCCTTTCGACTCATTACCCGAGCATTAATTTGCGGACGGTAAGTTACCGGTAAAGCGGATTTCAGCTACCATGGGCAATATCACCGGTCACGCCAAGCCGGGTCCAACCGAGTGTGGTGCGAGTCCCGGCCGGAGCTTCCCATTCACATGGTTGGGCCACTGCCTCACCAATCAGACGTTTGGTCCCCTTCGTTTTTGTATTTTACCCCACCAACTTTTGCCAGATTTGAAGGTTTCCTGGCGTTAAAATCGTCACTTTCACCTCAACCCAAAAACAACAACCAACCAATATGACATTTTGCACCATCAACTTCTTTTGGAAAAGCTATACTGATTGTCTCAGCAACAGGTGGGCAAGACTCCGCCACAGAAACAGTGCTAATCGTCTGGCCAGCTGTGGCGTGGCAGGGCAGGGCAGGGCGGGGGCGGGGGCGGGGGCGGGGCGTGCCAGACACCGCACGGTCCACCATACCCCGCCAGCCACCCTCCAAATGACGCGGCCACGGTCAAGGCCATCTGTTGGGCGTGTTGTCGCCACGCGTTGGCCGTGCACGGCGTGCACGGCGTGCACGGCGCGGCGGCAGCGGAGAGCCACTTGGTTCTGTTACCGACCGACAGAGTGTTGTGTGTGTGGGGGAGGGGGGGGGGGAGCAGTCGCCAGCTGACTGCGGCCGGGCAGCACAGCCGGCCGGGCAGCACAGCCGGCCGGGCAGCACAGCAGGGGCATTCCACGATAGATCGACCAAAAACAAAACACCATCCTATTGTATGTCTCTCTGTAATTTGCTCTATACATATCATAGGCGGGGAATCCAGCTATCATAGGCGGGGAATCCAGCTATCATAGGCGGGGAATCCAGCTATCATAGGCGGGGAATCCAGCTATCATAGGCGGGGAAGCCAGCTATCATAGGCGGGGAATCCAGCTATCATAGGCGGGGAAGCCAGCTATCATAGGCGGGGAATCCAGCTATCATAGGCGGGGAATCCAGCTATCATAGGCGGGGAATCCAGCTATCATAGGCGGGGAAGCCAGCTATCATAGGCGGGGAATCCAGCTATCATAGGCGGGGAAGCCAGCTATCATAGGCGGGGAATCCAGCTATCATAGGCGGGGAAGCCAGCTATCATAGGCGGGGAATCCAGCTATCATAGGCGGGGAAGCCAGCTATCATAGGCGGGGAATCCAGCTATCATAGGCGGGGAAGCCAGCTATCATAGGCGGGGAATCCAGCTATCATAGGCGGGGAATCCAGCTATCATAGGCGGGGAAGCCAGCTATCATAGGCGGGGAATCCAGCTATCATAGGCGGGGAATCCAGCTATCATAGGCGGGGAATCCAGCTATCATAGGCGGGGAATCCAGCTATCATAGGCGGGGAATCCAGCTATCATAGGCGGGGAAGCCAGCTATCATAGGCGGGGAATCCAGCTATCATAGGCGGGGAAGCCAGCTATCATAGGCGGGGAAGCCAGCTATCATAGGCGGGGAATCCAGCTATCATAGGCGGGGAAGCCAGCTGTGCCAACGCAAAACAAATATCCGAGTAGCGGTTTTCAAGATATAGCCTCGGGCACTTTTCGGAGGTTACTCAGCAGGCCTACATTTGGCGGCTCGTAGTTCACAAACCATCATAGTTACGACATTAAACCTGTATATTGAAGAAACTTCCATTGAACCGAGACATTTTGCAATCTCGGATTTTTTGTTTTGTTTGGGGGGGGGGGGGACACGTGACAGCTTGACTTATTATAAGTTCTATGAGTGACCAGGACAATTCCTCAATTGAAAGTAGAATTTCCATTAGAAGAATATTTAAGCCTGGTCAATGTTCTTTCAGATAGACAAATACAAAACTGGCTTTCGGCCTCCAAATAGGATTTTTGAGCTTCCTTATATGATAGATCGACAACAAAACACCATCATATTGAATTTATCTCTGTAATTTGGTCTAGGGGGTTATAATAGGCGGGGAAGCCAGCTGTGCTAACGAAAAATTCATCTGGACAGCGGTTTTCAAAATATAGCCTCGGGCACCTTTCAGAAGAGAGCCGCCTAGAGTCGATATTGGGAGGCTCAAAAATCCTATTTGGAGGCCGAAAGCCATTTTTTATTTGTCTATCTGGAAGAACATTGACCAGGCTTGAATCGTCTTCAAACGGAAATTCTACTTTCAGTTGAGAAATTGTCCTAGTCACTCATACAAAATAGGTCAAGCGGTCACGCGTCCAAAAAGAAAAATCAGAGATTGCAAAAATGTTCCTTGGTTCAATGGGAGTTTCTTCAATATATAGGTTTGATGTAACTATGATGGTTTGTGAAGTACGAGCCGCCAAATGTAGCGAGCCGCTGAGTGACCTCCGAAAAGTGCCCGAGGCTATATCTTGAAAACCGCTGCTCGGATTATTTTTTAATTGGCACAGCTGGCTTCCCGCCTATTCCCGCCTATGACACAGCCTGGCTTCCCGCCGCCACAGCTGGCGCCCCTAGACCAAATTACAGAGAGAAATTAAATATGACGGTGTTTTTTGGTCGATCAGCAAAAAATGAAATATGGTGGTCGACCTTGGTCGATCTATCGTGGAATGCCCCAGCAGCGCGTCGTGCCCGCGTGACCGGCAACTAATGTGGCCTGCGATAAGGCCACACATGACGCTGGCTCTGTTGTCCACGTGTGCTGCTACAGCGGGACGCTGAATTAGGGCCGACAAAAATATTCTGAACATAGACTTTGTTTCCTTTTAGCTAAGTTGCTGATTTTGACTTGTATATTAATTATCAGTGAAATGAATGCCAGACTTGTGATTTATGGTCAGAAAAGGCGTGAATAGAATACTTCACTCACAAGGCACATGTAATTCATTTCAACAACCTAACACCTATCAGCGATAGGTTATCATCGCTTCGCTGACTGGTTACGAGCGAACGATCGTACTTCCGTGGTATAAGGGAAACATCTGAATATGAGCGGTCCGGCACGACCCGACCCGTGGCGACGCTTTTGAGAGGCTCATATCTCTGCAACCACACGTCCGATTGGCAAACGGGCTTCTTTGCTGAGAAGCCCCATCCACCCTACCCTGTGAGACCAGTGCGGACTCACGTGGGTGACTACGACTACCACTGCACGTAAGGGGTGTTGAAAGGTGTTTCTCGCAAAAACTCCGCAACGGCTGGGCAGATTGTGTGCACATTTGGTGTGTGGTTAGGGACCCCTCAGCCGCCACTTTCCCACAAGTCAGGGGTGGGGTGCCTCTGCACGTGCCCCCTATTCTCTATCTCAGGAACGGCTGAGCCGATTGTGTTCCAATTCGGTGTGTGGTTAGGGACCTGTCAGCGGCCTCTTTCCCCACAAGTCAGGGGTGGGGTGCCTCTGCAGTCTGCACGTCCGCACCCTTTTTGATCTCCTACACTACTTGCCCGATCGAGTTGAAATTCACCATATATTTCCTTCGCGCTCGCTCGTTCATCGCCAACTACGGCGCCTTACTGGTATTGAAACTTTCAATTAGATCTAAATAGTTGTTTTCTAAATTGTAAGCCAATTTACAAATCTGCTGTTAACAATGCGTAAGTTTTCCCGCTGGTGAACAATATGACATAAAAACCAACAAGCAACGTATGCATATCTTTATCACAGCCTTTATCATTATTGTATCCACCCCACTCGAAAAAGAACACTGAGGAAAAATGTCCCAACCGCCTTTAAGCATTGAATAAAACCGAACGCCCGCTACCAATTTGCGTGCGCGGGTTTCCCATGTTTATCCACATACTGATGTCACAGGTACTACCGATACAAAATAAATAATTCTGGTCCCTGGGAATTAGCGACTGACATGCAGTAAGCTTGGCCATACCATAACGAAGGGAAACGACGAATAGTCTACTAGGTAATTAACCGAACCAGACTATATCAAATGAATGAACAATAAGGACTATGTAAACGCCAATCACAAACATTCACCTATACAAATTCGCTTTCGCTTTCCCTTCTAGAAGTTACAACGTAAAAAGAGGGATATAACTAGTCCCAAGACAAGCCATAAATGACACTGAATATACACACATATTTCAGCAAATATCAGAGAGACTATCTCACATTATATGAGCCAAGCCAAGGCTAACACTATCAAACCAATCACCTATCTCCCTTACAAACATACTATAAGGCGATACCATGTCGCTAACACCATAAAACCAATCACCTATCTCCCTTAAAAAAATACCATAAGGCGATACCATGTCGCTAACACCATAAAACCAATCACCTACCTCCCTTACAAACATACCATAAGGCGATACCATGTCGCTAACACCATAAAACCAATCACCTACCTCCCTTAAAAAAATACCATAAGGCGATACCATGTCGCTAACACCATAAAACCAATCACCTACCTCCCTTACAAACATACCATAAGGCGATACCATGTCGCTAACACCATAAAACCCATCACCTACCTCCCTTACAAACATACCATAAGGCGATACCATGTCGCTAACACCATAAAACCAATCACCTACCTCCCTTAAAAAAATACCATAAGGCGATACCATGTCGCTAACACCATAAAACCAATCACCTACCTCCCTTAAAAAAATACCATAAGGCGATACCATTGCCTTCACCTGTCACCGCAATCGGCCAGCTATGCAAGCAGCAGACAGAGCAGAGGCAGCAGACAACGCATAAGCGGCAGACAGCGCAGAGGCAACAGACAGCGCATAAGCGGCAGACAGCGCAGAGGCAACAGACAGAGCAGCGAAGCGGCCGCATGCCTCCGTAGCGCCAGCGCCATGCAGCGCGACAGGCCGGCCAGCGGGCGGGCGGGCGGGGTATCACCGCTACCCAGCTAATCCATGGAGCATGCCTGGTCGTGCGCGAGGGGGAGGGAGGGCCGTGCGGGGTGGCCGGGGCGCCGCCAGCGACCGACACACCTGTGGAAGTTAGTAAAGAGCCGCCGCTCGGCCGCCACAATGAACCTCTCGACTCGGTTCTGGAGGCCGCGCCACTTGAAGCTGACCGTAACCAACTTGTAGCAGGTCATGATCGGCGACACCTGGCGGCCGGTCACGGCGCATGCGCAGTAGACGGTTAGTGGGTGCGCGGCGGGACGGTGAGAGAGAGAGCGTGTGGGGGGGGGGGGGGGTCAGCTGGGGGCGGGGGAGGCAGCAGAGCGGAGCACAGCCGGACGAGCGGAGGCGGGGGCGGGGGCGGCGGGGCGGCGGGGCGGCGGGGCGTGCGCTACCTGTGGAAGTTGGTGAATAACCGGGGGTACTGGTTCATGATGAACTTCTCCACGCGCGACTGCAAGCCGAACCACTTAAACTCGATGGTGACTAGTTTGTAACAGGTCATATAGGGCTCCTTCAACTGCCGGACAGACACACATACACACCCGTCACATTCAGCCGACATCGTAATTCGGTCTCTCCGACACGTCTTGTCCGTTTCCTACAAGTCATATGTCCTACACACATAATGGCTGTTACAACTGTGGGGAGATAGCGGCCCCAGGATAGGTCAAGTTAAGACAGGTCAGGTCAGGTGAAAGTATCGTGTGCCCCACCGGCTCATATACCCGGGGCTCAGCAACTTAAGAGTGAAAGAAAGTACCACCAAGACCACCATAAACCACCTCAGAACACTACTCAGGTCGCTACAAGCCGTCATATGTTACCGAACGTGATATAAGAGGTCACCCCAGGTCACCACACGTCACCACACGTCACCACACGTCACCACACGTCACCACACGCCACCACAGGTCACCACAGGCCACCACAGGTCACCACAGGTCACCACAGAGGTAACCCCACCCCGCCCTCCGGTCCGCCGCTCCGTCAGGCTCCGTGTCAGCAGTGTTATGGCACAGGAACTCAGCTATTCGGCACTGAAGCCAGCGCAAGCGACAGGACCGGGGCCAGCGACAGGGCCGGGGCCAGAGGCTAGGCCGGGGCCATAGGCAGGGCCGTGGCCAGCGACAGGACCGGGACCAGCGACAGGACCGGGGCCAGCGACAGGACCGGGGTCAGAGGCAGGGCCGGGGCCATAGGCAGGGCCGGGGCCGGCGACAGAGACAGCGGGGAGACAGAGGACCGCGCCGGCACCACCGCCTCGCCAGCTGGATACCTGTGGAATGTCGTAAACACACGCCGGTACTGCTTGCCAATCATGGCCTCCACGCGTTTCTGCAGTCCGAAGAACTTGAAGTTGGCAGTGGCCAGTTTGTAGCAGCACATGACCGGCTCCTGTTGGAACGCAGCAGCGCGTATCACAGCACGCACGCGCCTGCTCTCGGCAAGGCTGAGACGGGTAGGCCTGGGCACGCACACGCCTACTCTCGGCGAGGCTGAGACGGGTAGGGCTGGGCACGCACACGCCTACTCTCGGCGAGGCTGAGACGGGTAGGGCTGGGCACGCACACGCCTACTCTCGGCGAGGCTGAGACGGGTAGGGCTGGGCACGCACACGCCTACTCTCGGCGAGGCTGAGACGGGTAGGGCTGGGCACGCACACGCCTACTCTCGGCGAGGCTGAGACGGTAGGGCTGGGCACGCACACGCCTACTCTCGGCGAGGCTGAGACGGGTAGGGCTGGGCACGCACACGCCTACTCTCGGCGAGGCTGAGACGGGTAGGGCTGGGCACGCACACGCCTACTCTCGGCGAGGCTGAGACGGTAGGGCTGGGCACGCACACGCCTACTCTCGGCGAGGCTGAGACGGGTAGGGCTGGGGTTGGTAAGGGTCAGTGTCGCTCTTGCCATGTCGGTGGCAGAAGTGGCAGCTGCTCGTCCTCAGATGCCATGCGCTAGGTGTGGACGACGATAGTGATACTGTATTGATGTTGTGGAATCGAAGAACGCTAACCCTCGCCCTACGGGAGTTTTTTTCACCTTCGCCCTACGGGGGGGGGGGGGGCTGACAGCCCCCCTATTAACTTCCAAACCAAGCAACTTAGAGCAATGCGGTGAGTACCAGCATGTTGCCTGTCATGAGAGGAATCTAACAGTATGCGATTTTTAGGTTTCAGGTCAACGGATGACCTTCCAGGTCAAGTGAATGACCTCGGATTTACCACGTCCAGAACAGCGATTTTGCTCTTCAGAAAACCTCAAAATTAGAAATTGATCAATGTAAATCAAAAGGCATGTTCCTAGACCAGTTTTGGCTCAGAGATACAGAAAAGGTAATGATTTGTTCGTATCTTGTCAAAAAAAAGTTTAAAAAAAAAATGACTTCATCAGTTGCTTACACTTAGGGAGCCATCACTCAGGCAGAAATGAAGATATTGCTTTGAAATTTGGTCTGAGTATTGTCCATACTCAGTTATATCACATATATTCCGGTTTTTCTAATATCTTTGAAAATTTTGATTTTGGGGGATTTTTCCCAAAAAAATCAGTTTATTTTTTTATTTTAGGGGTTAAAAACCCAAAATTTTGCAAATCTGCGATTGCTATTTTAAAGAGAACGCCATTTTGTATCTTTGGTGAATTGTGTTTGCAATTTGCTTTAAAACTCTATTTTCTACGATTTTTCAAATATTTCTATTTTTTACCAACATGACGTCATCAAAACGTCATTATTTCACAACTTTCCCAACCAATTTCAAATAAATTTTTACAGCCTACGTATAATTGCTGTAAACTCAGCTACCGAAAATTTCAGCAAGATGCACCGCATGCGTAAAACGTTATTCAACAAAAAACCTCAGGGGGGAGGGCCTGTCAGCCCCGCCCGCCCGCCCGCCCCGCCCCGCCCCGCCCCCCCCCCCCCCCCCGTAGGGCGAGGGCTAATGACCGGTGGTGGGGACGGTACAGAGACAGTGGTAGACACGGAGGACGTCAGACAGGACAGGACTGCCACCGCCTTACGACACTGCTGACCGGTGGCGGGTACGGTACAGAGACAGTGGTGGACACGGAGGACGTCAGACAGGACAGGACTGCCACCGCCTTACGACACTGCTGACCGGTGGCGGGTACGGTACAGAGACAGTGGTGGACACGGAGGACGTCAGACAGGACAGGACTGCCACCGCCTTACGACACTGCTGACCGGTGGCGGGTACGGTACAGAGACAGTGGTGGACACGGAGGACGTCAGACAGGACAGGACTGCCACCGCCTTACGACACTGCTGACCGGTGGCGGGTACGGTACAGAGACAGTGGTGGACACGGAGGACGTCAGACAGGACAGGACTGCCACCGCCTTACGACACTGCTGACCGGTGGCGGGTACGGTACAGAGACAGTGGTGGACACGGAGGACGTCAGACAGGACAGGACTGCCACCGCCTTACGACACTGCTGACCGGTGGCGGGGACGGTACAGAGACAGTGGTGGACACGGAGGACGTCAGACAGGACAGGACTGCCACCGCCTTACGCCACTGCTGACCGGTGGCGGGGACGGTACAGAGACAGTGGTGGGGGGGAACCTCAGGGGGGAAACCTCAGGGGGGAGGGCCTGTCAGCCCCGCCCGCCCGCCCGCCCCGCCCCGCCCCGCCCCCCCCCCCGTAGGGCGAGGGCTAATGACCGGTGGTGGGGACGGTACAGAGACAGTGGTAGACACGGAGGACGTCAGACAGGACAGGACTGCCACCGCCTTACGACACTGCTGACCGGTGGCGGGTACGGTACAGAGACAGTGGTGGACACGGAGGACGTCAGACAGGACAGGACTGCCACCGCCTTACGACACTGCTGACCGGTGGCGGGTACGGTACAGAGACAGTGGTGGACACGGAGGACGTCAGACAGGACAGGACTGCCACCGCCTTACGACACTGCTGACCGGTGGCGGGTACGGTACAGAGACAGTGGTGGACACGGAGGACGTCAGACAGGACAGGACTGCCACCGCCTTACGACACTGCTGACCGGTGGCGGGTACGGTACAGAGACAGTGGTGGACACGGAGGACGTCAGACAGGACAGGACTGCCACCGCCTTACGACACTGCTGACCGGTGGCGGGTACGGTACAGAGACAGTGGTGGACACGGAGGACGTCAGACAGGACAGGACTGCCACCGCCTTACGACACTGCTGACCGGTGGCGGGGACGGTACAGAGACAGTGGTGGACACGGAGGACGTCAGACAGGACAGGACTGCCACCGCCTTACGCCACTGCTGACCGGTGGCGGGGACGGTACAGAGACAGTGGTGGACACGGAGGACTTCAGACAGGACAGGACTGACACCGCCTTACGCCACTGCTGACCGGTGGCGGGGACGGTACGGAGACAGTGGTGGACACGGAGGACTTCAGACAGGACAGGACTGCCACCGCCTAACGACACTGCTGACCGGTGGCGGGGACGGTACAGAGACAGTGGTAGACACGGAGGACGTCAGACAGGACAGGACTGCCACCGCCTTACGACACTGCTGGCCGGTGGCGGGGACGGTACAGAGACAGTGGTAGACACGGAGGACGTCAGACAGGACAGGACTGCCACCGCCTTACGACACTGCTGGCCGGTGGCGGGGACGGTACAGAGACAGTGGTGGACACGGAGGACGTCAGACAGGACAGGACTGCCACCGCCTTACGACACTGCTGGCCGGTGGCGGGGCCGGTACAGAGACAGTGGTGAACACGGAGGACTTCAGACAGGACAGGACTGCCACCGCCTTACGCCACTGCTGACCGGTGGCGGGGACGGTACAGAGACAGTGGTGGACACGGAGGACTTCAGACAGGACAGGACTGACACCGCCTTACGCCACTGCTGACCGGTGGCGGGGACGGTACAGAGACAGTGGTGGACACGGAGGACGTCAGACAGGACAGGACTAACACCGCCTTACGCCACTGCTGACCGGTGGCGGGACGGTACAGAGACAGTGGTGGACACGGAGGACGTCAGACAGGACAGGACTGACACCGCCTTACGCCACTGCTGACCGGTGGCGGGGACGGTACAGAGACAGTGGTGGACACGGAGGACGTCAGACAGGACAGGACTGCCACCGCCTTACGCCACTACTGACCGGTGGCGGGGACGGTACAGAGACAGTGGTGGACACGGAGGACTTCAGACAGGACAGGACTGCCACCGCCTTACGCCACTGCTGGCCGGTGGCGGGGACGGTACAGAGACAGTGGTGGACACGGAGGACGTCAGACAGGACAGGACTGACACCGCCTTACGCCACTGCTGACCGGTGGCGGGGACGGTACAGAGACAGTGGTGGACACGGAGGACTTCAGACAGGACAGGACTGCCACCGCCTTACGCCACTGCTGGCCGGTGACGGGGACGGTACAGAGATAGTGGTGGACACGGAGGACGTCAGACAGGACAGGACTGCCACCGCCTTACGACACTGCTGACCGGTGGCGGGGACGGTACAGAGACAGTGGTGGACACGGAGGACGTCAGACAGGACAGGACTGACACCGCCTTACGACACTGCTGACCGGTGGCGGGGACGGTACAGAGACAGTGGTGGACACAGAGGACGTCAGACAGGATAGGACTGACACCGCCCTACTCAGCTGGATACTTACTGCACACCGGATATAACCAGATATAACCAGACACAACCGGACACCACCGGACATAGCTGGACATAACCAGACAGCACCGTACACGGCCCCACGACACCGGACGGCGCCGGCTACCTGTGGAAATTGCGGAAAATTCGCTCCTCCTGCCCACTGATCATGGACTCAACGCGCTTCTGCAGACCGAAGAACTTGAACTTGGCCTCAACTAGTTTGTAACAACACATTATCGGCTCCTATAATCGAGAAACAAATTCAAGGTACACATTGCAACAGACGTTGTATGGTTCGAATGACAAACTTTCGATATGGAAAGCATATAATTCACTATCGCATAATGAAAATACATCGCAGGCAGTGTCTTTACATTCATCATCGGCTTTCAATTTGGCATGATTACGCGATATTGGGATATTTGTTACGCCTCAGTAACTGATTCAATCGATTTAATGCAAAAAGTTAAAATCCTGTTTAGTTCGTCAGAATAAAAAATTAAGACCAAGGGACAACCGTCAATAACACAACCAAAAGCTTTTAGAAGTAAGACAGCGGCAAAAGTAAATAAATACAGACTCGGCGTAGTGCACTCCACTTCAGTCGCACGAGTGACAATACGGGAATTAACCACCATCTAACATAGAGGCCATCCACCTACTCCCCACTCGCCGGCTTCCCTCCGCCCGGGGGTGGCGAATGACCCCCCCGCTGCTGACGGCAGCCCCGTCACCAGTGACTGACCTGCTGCTGCCAGTTGCCGACCAGTGGGCCGCGGCCGGTCTTGGACGACTGGAACTTGGTCGGGTCCTCGTCCGGCTTATAGTCGGCCGGCTGCACCGGGTCGTTGGCGATGTCGATCATCACCACCTCGCGCTGCTTAAGCCGGTCCGGCGGCAGCTCGTGCAGCTGGCGGCGGCAGCAGATGCCAGGTCAAACGAGGTCAACCGAGTGAAGCGGCCAGTCACACAGCGGCAGCAGGCGCCGCCACCAGGTCAACCGATCGCGCGCTCCACCGTCACAGAAACGAGGCCAGCAACGACCGAACGGACCGTGCACTCAGACTTGTATGAAGGTCATCCACGATGAACTCAGGGCTATTACGGCCTCTAGTCAGTGGATAAAATAACAAGGTTCTCGGTATATTATGAAGTGGGCATCACTGGTCACCGAAACAGGCAGGGTAAATAGGTATGTTGTAAGCAGATAGGAGGTAGAATTGCAATGGTAACTTTTTTTTCTTTTTTTAATAATAAATTTAGTCCGAATGTGTTTGCATGTCAACTGCGTGTAAAAGGAGCAGCGCTCGTAGGGCACTGGTCCCTTTAAGCCCGGCAGGCCCTCTGGGCCGGTTGGCCGGCCTGGGGTGCGGCTCGCTGGTCCGGGGGGTCGGTGGCTAGCAGTGGCGGGCCCGGCCGGTTGCGAGGCGAGGCGCCGCCTCGCGATAGGATGGCGTGCGGTAACGCGTGGCGGTGGTGCAGGCGGACGGCCTTGTATGCGCGCATATCAATGCGCGAATATCAATGCGCGAATATACGAATGGCGAACGTGACAATGAGCGTATCTCTGTACTTAAAATAAACAGATGAATACCAACCAGTAAAACGCCATTATTGGGTCGGAAACCGAGCGGGCTGTTCTTAAGCGTTATTTACAATGTGAAATAGCACATAAGCTTTGCCTTGATGACCGGGCGGCCTCGCGGCCACCGTCCATCGCCGGCCGCAGGTGGTCACGTGACCGGGCGGGTCAGCCCGAACCGGCCGAGCGCGAGGCCGGCGGGTCGTGGCCGCAACCGTCGCCACCACCACCACCACCACCATAGGGAAGACAGTTTGTGCGTCGACGCGCACTGCTTCTAAACCCGACAACGCAGGATTTCGTAAAATGAATGTCATATTTTTAAGACTTGGATTTAGAGCTTCGTGCCACCCAGGTCCCAGACATTACCACCCAGGCACGGGCTCTGAATAATCAGCTCCTTCAGCTCCGGGCATTCACACAACAAGCACGAGTTTTAACATAAACTGATCGTGACACGCGGCCGCCTCTGAAGGGTTGAATGTTTGAGTGATACAACACGCAACACATGGCAGAGTGGCGTCCAACTGAACGTCAACTTCGGCACCATTCCTGGTAGATGTGCCAACGGAACTTCAGAACTGCCATCGAGGGCCCGGAAACTGAAACTCCTTGGCCTGATGGCGCTAGCAATGTATGCATAATATATTCAGTATCCAGAACTGTAAGTTTACAGTTTTGAACCGATCGCTTATCACACACTGCGGCGTTATAAAGCGAACCAAACTTCCCCGACATGATTTGTGATGGCGGGTGCGCCGACTGCGTTGGTTATTTGGTAGCACAACTTACATGTCAGTAAGTTCACACTGCATATAAGAACAGACAGATGGGCTGGATTGACAGTGTCGGTGACAGTGTCGGTGACAGTGTCGGTGACAGTGTCGGTGACAGTGTCGGTGACAGTGTCGGTGACAGTGTCGGTGACAGTGTCGGTGACAGTGTCGGTGACAGTGTCGGTGACAGTGTCGGTGACAGTGTCGGTGACAGTGTCGGTGACAGTGTCGGTGACAGTGTCGGTGACAGTGTCGGTGACAGTGTCGGTGACAGTGTCGGTGACAGTGTCGGTGACAGTGTCGGTGACAGTGTCGGTGACAGTGTCGGTGACAGTGTCGGTGACAGTGTCGGTGACAGTGTCGGTGACAGTGTCGGTGACAGTGTCGGTGACAGTGTCGGTGACAGTGTCGGTGACAGTGTCGGTGACAGTGTCGGTGACAGTGTCGGTGACAGTGTCGGTGACAGTGTCGGTGACAGTGTCGGTGACAGTGTCGGTGACAGTGTCGGTGACAGTGTCGGTGACAGTGTCGGTGACAGTGTCGGTGACAGTGTCGGTGACAGTGTCGGTGACAGTGTCGGTGACAGTGTCGGTGACAGTGTCGGTGACAGTGTCGGTGACAGTGTCGGTGACAGTGTCGGTGACAGTGTCGGTGACAGTGTCGGTGACAGTGTCGGTGACAGTGTCGGTGACAGTGTCGGTGACAGTGTCGGTGACAGTGTCGGTGACAGTGTCGGTGACAGTGTCGGTGACAGTGTCGGTGACAGTGATGAGTGATGACAGTGACAGTGATGACAGTGACAGTGATGACAGTGACAGTGATGAAAGTGACAGTGATGACAGTGGCAGTGATGCCAGCGACAGTGATGCCAGCGACAGTGATGCCAGTGATGCCAGTGATAGTGATGCCAGTGATGACAGTGACAGTGATGACAGTGACAGTGATGACAGTGACAGTGATGACAGTGGCAGTGACGACAGTGACAGTGGCGGTGATGACAGTGACAGTGACGACAGTGACAGTGACGACAGTGACAGTGACGACAGTGGCAGTGATGACAGTGACAGTGATGACAGTGACAGTGATGACAGTGACAGTGATAACAGTGACAGTGATGACCAGTGGCAGTGATGACAGTGACAGTGATGACAGTGATGACAGTTACAGTGATGACAGTGATGACAGTTACAGTGATGACAGTGACAGTTATGCCAGTGAGTGATGACAGTGACAGTGATGACCAGTGTCCTGAATTTCACAAATATGAGTGGAAAGCCACACCCAAATTAACTTCTTTTGTCACGTCACTTGCCATCGAAACGACGTCATTAGCAATCGAGCTAAGCCGTATGAAGCAAATTCAGGTACCATACGAACAAAACAAAAGTCCTGCAAAAGACGTCAAAATAATTTATGTTTTCCACTTTTCAGTTTAGGAGCTTTCCAACCATCTGAGATATTGTAAGTAGCACAGCTTGAATAGGGAGCATTTGTCTACATAACAGTCCTCTGAACTTGCAGTGAAATTGCGTAATTGTATTTGGTTAAAAAAAAAATTATCGGAACAGCTATTTTTTTGGTTAAATACATCAAACTGACTGACTGCATCAAGTGTTGGGTTATTATCATACAAATTGTAAACAACAATATCCACCTCCTGGAATAGTAACGTCCTCTCAGCATTCATCACACTTTTGCAAAACACAATTTCAGGACACTGGTGATGACAGTGACAGTGATGCCAGTGACAGTGATGACAGTGACAGTGATGACAGTGACAGTGATGACAGTGACAGTGATGACAGTGACAGTGATGACAGTGACAGTGACAGTGATGGCAGTGACAGTGATGCCAGTGGCAGTGACGACAGTGACAGTGACGACAGTGACAGTGGCGACAGTGACAGTGATGACAGTGACAGTGATGACAGTGGCAGTGACGACAGTGACAGTGACGACAGTGACAGTGACGACAGTGACAGTGACGACAGTGACAGTGACGACAGTGACAGTGATGACAGTGACAGTGACTGTGACTGCGACGGTAGCAGTAATGTATTAACGATGACGGTAACGGTAACGGTAACAGTAAACAGTGTCGGTAACTGTACTTACGTTTGGCGTCTGCCCGGCGTCCGGGTAGTGGTACGTTTCGATCGTGATGTGGAAATTGTCCTTCATGTAGCCCGGATTCTGAAACAGGTACACAACATAAGTCTAAGGTCGGTACTGGGCAGTGGATGCATTGGCCAGTATCGTGGATCGGCCGATCAAACGGAGGAATTAAGGAGTACGAAAATAATGACGACTGTCCGACAAAATGACTGCAGGCATCGTATCACCGTCAAAGATCCACCAGCATTAATACACATGAATATTCACTTCGGTGCGTTTGCGAGCGTCACACACTAGCAGTATAATTCAAGAGGACCGTAACACATCCTGTTTTCAGGCTTTATGGACTGGCCTGGCGTCTGGCTGTGTAACTGCACGATTCCAGACAACTGGATTGTACTGGCCATATCTGGGCACGACGACGCAGCGATAGAACAGTACGAAATAAATTGACATGCGGGCGCACCACATCGGCGGCGATCTTGACCAGGTGCGTAGCTAACAAACTACAAGCACAAGTTGTATGTACATTCTACTGCAGTGCAGTCTATCACAGTATGTCACAGCCCAACGGCCAGACCAAATGTTGCACACAACAGAATGTTGCACGCTTTCTCAACAGCAGTTCCTGCATGACCAATACTGCTATAAATGCAAAATATACCAGAAACATGACGAACACCGTTGATAAATGCCTCCGCGAGAGAAAAGAAACCCCATGGTTCGTAGCCACCCATGCCAGCTCGCCTCCCCATCAGAGTTAGGTTTGTTTCACGTTTAACGTTATTGCGGCGCGGTACGGTTCATGTTTACCATCGTTCAGCCGGCAGCTGCCAGTGTTGGATTTTGCGTTGCATGACCTGGTCCCGGAGAGTACAAATCCATAGGTGGAGAGCAAAATGTTTGTTAGGAAAATTCCGATTTTTTGTTTGTTAAATCACTGGAAAGTAAAAATGCCCGATATGTAATTGATATTAAATCCTTGTGAGGAAAATGACATTTTATGTTAACTACAATGTCGTTAACCCGCGAGTTACTGGGGTATATTTCATAACGCGACTTACGGGGGGGGGGGGGGGGCTATTTTTTGCCCCCCCCCCCTCGGATCTCCGGAACTACTGGACCGAATGTAAAAATTCAAACGACATTCGATAGCCCTGTGAAATTTATCGAGGGAAACATAATATTGTTGACCTCGGGGTCACCGATGACGTCACAGGTCGGGTCAAGTACAAAATGTTTGACCGTGATAAAAGGTCTCCATGGATGGAATTGTCGCGCAAAAATGCGATATTAAACGCATAAGCTGTCGATAAATCGGTATAATTCGTGTGTCTGACACTTCTAAGTACCTTTCTAAGCTGTTTATGACCTTGGGTCAGGTTAAGGTGATCCGAGGTCACGAGGTCAAACTGCAGATTACGGTCACTAGGCGTTGTAACACATGTTTATGGGTTTGTTAATCGTCTAGAACGCGTAAAATGGCCTTAGAACATTGTTTGTTCCCATATAAATAGAAGTAAAAAGCAAAAATGGAAATGCGTTTTTTATACATAGTAATGCTGTGAGAGGTGGTCGATTTTTGCCATTTAAAGGTCATAACTCAGTCATTTTTGAAGATATCAACTTCAAATTTGGTACACATATTCACCGCACACGTCTCGATCACATGTATTCCGTTTTTTTGATAATTCTGATTCTTTCTTGATTTTTTTAAAAAATGTATTTGGATTTCTCAAAATGTTGAATAAAAAAAATAAAAAATCCGAGATAGTAGTTTGATAGCCCGGTCTATTGTCAGTAATTTGATTTAAGACAATTGAGTTTATCTTAAACATCGTACCTTTGACAGCGTTTTCCGCAAACCATTATTTTGCAACCAAAACCGAAGAACATGACGTCACTCTGACGTCATTCCCGGTTGATCTATCATAACCTCATATTTTTCCTTTTGCCAACATGTGTAGAATGGATGTGAGAGAAGGTACTGCAAGTTTGGTGACGATACCGGTGTTCGTTTAAGAGTTATTGCAAAATAACGGGAGGGGGGCAAAAAATAGCCCCCCCCCCCCAGTAACTCGCGGGTTAAGATCAGGTGAAAAGAGAGCAAATTCCCAGAAGAAAAAAATGAAGAGAGCAAAATTCTTTGGACCCAAAAAGTCCAGAAAATTGCCAAAATTCCAAGGCTGGTCCGGAGACTGAGAGCAAGACACAGACAAGTTAGAGACACGCCTCCGCAGCCGCTCAGTTCTTCTCTTCTCTCTCGACACCTACCGTCAGCACTGTTTTGCAATAGGGATAGGCGTTCCATGCCTCTTCGTGGATCTCCAGTGAACCCTTCGGCGCCAGCAGTCGAATGAAGGTAGGCACTTTGCTGAAAACTCAGAGTGATTAAATCAGGTCTTATCCGGACATCCACACAAACTTTGGAAAGCTTACATGTGCGAAGAAAAAAATGGAACACATTTTACACAAAACATGTGTTATCAGTTACATGTCTGTAGAGTTGCAGCAATGTGAAGACAGACTTGTTTTCCTGTGCACGTTTATGTGTGTAACTAAAAAACATGAACTATCACAGTAATTCAACCAAATGGGCTAAACAAACAATACCAAAGCACTCACCTAGCTAAATGGTATATTTTGTACGTATATTGTCCCTTTGTGAACTTTCCTCCCAAGAGGGGCACATTGTCATAGGGTTCGTTTTTCAACACTTCAATGCCCTCTCCACCTCCAGTTTCATTTTTGCTCGCCTGTGCGACTGAGTACAGCTGGCCCACTTGGTACTGAAACAAACAAAATGATGGCTTAAATACACACATCACATCACACATACACATCACATCACACATACACATCACATCACACATACACATCACATCACACATACACATCACATCACACATACACATCACATCACACACACACATCACATCACACATACACATCACATCACACATACACATCACATCACACATACACATCACATCACACATACACATTCATCACCTAATGCAGTTTCTCAGCAGGCTAAAATTTCCCACATGAATAGTAACAGGATAAATCAGCAGGAGTCTACAAGAGGCAACAGTCTAAGTTTATGTTTAGTTATGGCCAAGATATGAAAGATATAGCTATGAACACAACTGTTATGCCTTTAACAGTACTATCTTCACTGCAAGATATTGTTATATACAGGTAGCATGAGCAATATTTGTTGAGACTTGATCCTGACAAATGACAAACAGGAAAAGTATCTCACCTCATCCACTGTTAGTGGCAGCACAACGCGACTGGAACACATTGAAATTGTGTCAAAAGCTGGTAAAAATGATGAGCGAGGATTGGAGAGCACAGTGAGGAAAAATAAACATTTATTGCACTGACAATAGTCATAGAAACAGATTCCCTGATATCACACAGCCAAGGCAAATTGAATAGGTATATGTGCCCCATTCTGTGGCTCAGGAATTCACAGTATTTGCTCAAGACATCACATTCTCCAAAGTCCAATCATCAATAAATCATATTCTCCTGATGTAACATCATAACTTGAGATGTTACAGGATCCTAGGTCACATCACAAGTTTCTGATTGTTATGTCATAAGCAAGGCTTTCATCATATGCTGCCAATGCTTTGTGGTAATGTGATGCATGTTGCCATATCACAATATCACATCATATGCTCTTCCTAGTCATAGATGATGTTAAGTGCCCTATCACATTAGTAGCCACGTGCTACCTTGACATAGCATGGCAGACTTAGCAAAAGCACAGTAAGATATTACACACTTGCTCATAGTGCATATCCTATAAAATGGCCTTTTCCAAAAAGTTTGTAGGGGTAAAATGGTGGTTTCATAGCTGTAGAATCGCCTTTTCCAAGTTGGGGAGTTCATAACTGGTAAATCCCCATTATAATATTAAAATGCCTTTAAATCCAGCAAAATTTGAAGCCAAACACAAAATTGGTGAGGCAGAGGCCACACCAAGTGCAGAGGAAACTCCACCCATTAATTTGCTAAAAGAGCAATTATCTCCAAAAGCGCCAGTTGACATGCAGATACATGTAAACTCTATGACACCTCTGAGTCGTCACAACGATGAACGCCAAGCACTGTTTCCCAGTGACCCCAAAACCGCATTCAGTTTATATAATTTGTTTTCTAAGATGGTCTTACCTACCAAGTCTGCAAATTTATCCTTTTTTTCCAATGGCAAAACTAGTTTTAGCCACCCTGTTTAAACCATGGTTTTAACCGGGCAAAACTCTTCTCCAAGATTGCTCAGGAATGCCTTTGATAGATGACTGGCTAATTTCAGAATAGTCTACACCGCTTATGTCAGGCCTCACCTTGATTGTTGCCTTCAAGCCGTTGGACCCTACATGCGACAAGACTTCCAAGCACTAGAGAGAGTTCAGCAAAGGGCAACTAAACTAGTCAAAGAAGTCATCTGCCATATGAAGAAAGGCTCAAACATTTTGAACATATCTGGGATCAAGGAGAGAGCAACAAGAGGAGATTTAATTGAAACCTTGAAAATCATGAATGGTAAACTGAAAGTGGAACCAACCCATTTATTTGAATGAAACACAAGTGCCAGGACAAGAGGACATCACCTGAGGCTGCTGAAGAAGCATCCCACCCTCAAGGCCAGAGCCAAGTTCTTCACAAACAGAGTTGTGACAGAATGGAACAGTTTACCTGACGATATTGTATCAGCAAACACAACAAATGCTGTCAAAACCAAGCTAGACCAATACCGGGCCTTGGTGAGACAAAATCCTCCTTCCTAGACACACCACCTTGGCGACATGGGCTCCAAATAGACCTAGTCTAATCCTAGCCCATTAAAGGGAATGCTTCACCTTTGTATTGGTTTTTAACTGAGATTAGCCATTATCTTTGGCCATTATTGAAATGTTGAAAATAATGTAATTTTCCCCAAAACTAAGCCGTTTTTAAGCAATTTAATTTAGTTTGCAAAATGGGGTCTAGGCTGCTGGCTAGTGCCATTGCTGATTGGCTGACAGCCACTTTGTCAGCCAATCCACTGTCAGCCAATCAGTGGCGGTCTATAGCTCAATAATGACTCAGTATGCAAAACGTGGCAAGTTTCGACGAGATCTCATCGGGGCAGGGTTGGCACCAACACATCAAAATTGTGCAGCTTTTGAAAATTTGGGGCAGGTTTGGAAATTTGGGGGCAGCTTTTAAATTTAGAGGCAGAATTGTAAATGTAGGGGCAGCTTTGGGAATTTGGGGTCAGTTTTGACTTTTGGGGGCAGAAGTAACAATTTACTGATTCACACTAGATAAAACGTGATCGTAATTATGACCGACCCCTCCCCCCCGGTCAACAGCTTTTGGCTGAAAAGTAAATCCATACTAGATTTTAAAAAACGTGATCGTGAATACTCCCACCACCAGTCAACAGTATTTGCTGACTAAGGACCAAAATTTCCTCCTCCGGAAAAAATCCTTCCCCAAATGGGGCAGCTTGCTGTCCCATTTGGGGCAGGATTTGGGCTGCCCAAATATCTTGTTGATGTTCCTGCCACGTTTAGTATACTGGATGACATCATCCCAAATTTAAAAAAAACTTTATTTGTATAAAGTTAAGTGACTTTTCAAGAGAAAATATCACCATCGTTTTCAGCAGCACTTACTTCATATTTTCAACTACAACCAGCGTATATTAGACAACTTTCAGAAAGGTGAAACATTCCCTTTAACCTAAACCTAAAACTGGCCAGCAGGCAAAATTATCCCAACCCTACTAAATTTGCAATATTTGTACCGACCATCAGAACAGTGACAGAGCCCATCTATTCAGTTGTATTATCAACATAACATATGGTTAAGTTGAATTGCTGATGCAGATTAGCAAAGGCAGACAAGCATACCTACTACCACTTAATTCCACAACCACAGATGTGATGAATCAAAAGTTTTGATCACAAGAAATATATGAAACAAAAGTGAATGATATTTTATTGGACTTATGGCAAGAAATTCAAGCAACATTGTTCAAAATAGCTACATCAAGCTTCCATAGACATTTAAGACGCAGACACGGTATCGACCTAACCAGCGAATACCGAGTAAAAATGCGTACATAACATGCAATTAATAGTTACACATAAAAATACTCACTATTCTTTGATCAGCATCCCAGATGTTTACTTTGCGAACCCGTAATTAAATTGTACTTTAACCTCCCACCACCACAAAAATGCCGAAATTCGCCAGCGCACTCCACGATGCGATAAACACGCCCCACCACCACGGATTTCGCTGATGACTCAGAAGACGTTCAGTAAAGTTCTAAGAAATGATGACGTCAAATACATAAAATACGCATATTTGGACCGTTTAAGCAGTAAATGTGTAAATTCAAAAACAAAAATTATCAATTTATATTGATCAAAACATTTATTCAACTAATATTGAAAAATGTGAAAATAAATATATACAAAATATATATTTTTATTTTTACGTCAATAAATATATACCAAAATGGCGAGTATACAAAAATGGCGAGTGTGAGACGGGCAGCGCCGTAGGGAAAACATACGATGAACATAAACATGAAATAATATTCCGACCGGTGCATGACCGTGGACCGGTACGTAGCAGGGTGATAAGAGGACGTTGGGACGGATTTGGTACGTAGCGTATTCTATCTCAATCTACCGTTCTATTTACCGTGTATCTGCCGTGTGTAGCGTGCTGTGTTTATTCCTCGGGGTAGGAAATTTGAAATGGGTAAACCCGAAATCATTTGAAGCTGGTACTTTTCCAAAGCATTCAATTTGCTAATTTGTATCACACTTTTCTGTTTCAAATTTCTGAATATCAATATGTGTTTTCTTGAATAGGTACATCTAGGTATATAAGTACCTGGAAGCTAGGGTGAAGGCTACCTATTGAGTTTTAACTTCTAGGGGCAAGTGGGCGCCATGATGTCAGGAAAATGCATAAGAAGCGATATTTCGACTTTAGCTGTATGTTGATGTGGCTGATTTTCTTCACATTTTCCCCAGCACAGTTTCATTATGGAAAATTTAAACTTGGCACTCACCAAGCGCAGGCATGGAGAAGATGGTGGCTTTGTGATCCCAAAGAAGAAAAGAATAGATGACGCTGGTGGGGCCAGTGCTGTTCCAGCACAGCCGCCTCCTGCTGAAGATGGTGATAAGAGCACAGAAGTCAAAACAAGCAACCAGGTAGAAAATTCAAACCCGGCACTCACGAAGCACAGGCATGGAGAAGAGGGTGGCTTTGTGATCCCAAAGAAGAAAAGAATAGATGACACTGGTGGGGCCAGTGCTGCTCCAACACAGCTGCCTCCTGCTGAAGACAGTGATGAGATCACAAAAGTCAAAACAAGCAACCAGGTAATATATACCTGTCTGTTATCTGACCATGGCAATATGGTGGTAACACATTCAGTTTGTGAAGATCAACATGTGGGCTTGTTGACAGCTTTTCTTACTAATGATTTGCAGGGGATGGCCATCTGTCATTCACCTGGACACGGCCCCAAGATTGCTTTGGGCCTGGGGTGTGTAGTGGAACATTCTGAAGAAAAAAACATATAGAGTGGAAAATTTCATTAAAAAACATATTTACTTAGCTTTATCAATACCCAATTACCTCCTCACCAGAAATAGTTATTACCTATGCTGATTCTTACCTGTATTTCCCTCCACAGGCTGTCCCTATCATTACATCCATAAATCAGGGTTCAAATTATCCAATACATTTTAAAATAAGAAGTTGAAAATTCATAGTAAAACTCTGGAAAGGAGTAGAAAATTAGTAACCTTAGGGTGTTGTTTTCCACCTAAATTGCCCAATGCTAGGACACTGCCTGGACATGACCACTACCGTTTTTCTTTCTTTTTTAGCCAATGTCATCCTGCTGCTGCCACTGGTGTGATCTGTCCATCCCGCTGCTGCCACCGGTGTGATCTGCCCATCCTGCTGCTGCCACCGGTGTGATCTGTCCACCCCGCTGATGCCACCGGTGTGATCTGTCCATCCCGCTGCTGCCACCGGTGTGATCTGTCCATCCCGCTGCTGCCACCGGTGTGATCAGTACATCCTGCTGCTGCCACTGGTGTGATCTATCCATCCTGCTGCTGCCACCGGTGTGATCTGTCCATCCCGCTGATGTCACCGGTGTGATCTGTCCATCCTGCTGCTGCCACCGGTGTGATCTGTCCATCCCGCTGCTGCCACTGGTGTGATCTGCCCATCCTGCTGCTGCCACTGGTGTGATCTGTCCTCTCACACTCACTTTTAAACATGAGCTGCTGTTCTGGTCTTCCTTTGGCAGGCTGCAGGTCACAGCTGAGCTGCCACACAGAGGTGTGCTCAGTGAGACTCAGGGGAGCCTCATTATGCCCACCACACCCAAATGATCGCTTTGAGACTGTAAGATGAACCAAATTGTGCAGTTGCAAGATATTAACATGTCTGTGTTATGCAGGATGGACTGGCTAGTGCAGTTGCAAATCACTACAATAAACTGGAGAACACTGGCATCAGAGACAGAATCAAAAGTCCCATATTCTACCTTAGAAATTTCAACAACTGGGTGAAGAGTATGCTAATTGGTCTGTATCACCAACCAACATGGAGTATCAAAATAGCTTAGTCTCAAATATTAATATATCTTACCATGTTCAACTACAGGTTACTTAATTTATCAATATTAACATGCATGTCAGTGTCCAACATTGATTCTCTCCACCAACATGCTATATTGATCTCAATGAGCACTTTGATTCAGTGCCTGATTCAGTGCCTCTGAATGTCCAAACTTGCCTGCATCATTTGATCTACCCTTTCTCGTGATGCCTTGCTGACTTTTCTCCCTGTATTGACACTGGGAGTGTTTGACTTGGGGTGTTTGGCAGGGGAGTTTATGCGTCGGTTGGAGGACGAATCTGTCACCGGTCACCGGCCGGCTGTCCTCGACATGGGCTGTGGCAAGGGCGGAGACATGCTCAAATGGAAAAAGGTCAGTCCAGACTCCCAGATATCACCGATTCAGCAGCTGATGTGTCCTCGACATGGGCTGTGGCAAGGGCGGAGACATGCTCAAATGGAAAAAGGTCAGTCCAGACTCCCAGATATCACCGATTCAGCAGCTGATGTGTCCTCTGTCTTTATGTCTGTGTCCTCTCTGGACCCTTGTGACACGAGGGCATAGTGTTCTCTGCACATTGTGAGAGAATGCTATATATTGTAATGTGTTGTTAATCCGATCTGTTTACTTTGCCAACACAACATGTTTGTTTGCCATTACCGAACATTATTTTAACATGACAGAATATGACTATGAAATACATGGGCGCCATATAACCATGGCAGTTGTGGCGCCTGTAAGCCCCAATCATCATCATCATCATCATCATCATCATCATCATCATCATCATCATCATCATCATCATCATCATCATCATCATCATCATCATCATCATCATCATCATCATCATCATCATCATCATCATCATCATCATCATCATCATCATCATCATCATCATCATCATCATCATCATCATCATCATCATCATCATCATCATCATCATCATCATCATCATCATCATCATCATCATCGCCGCCGCCGCCGCCGCCGCCGCCGCCGCCGCCGCCGCCGCCGCCGCCGCCGCCGCCGCCGCCGCCGCCGCCGCCGCCGCCGCCGCCGCCGCCGCCGCCGCCGCCGCCGCCGCCGCCGCCGCCGCCGCCGCCGCCGCCGCCGCCGCCGCCGCCGCCGCCGCCGCCGCCGCCGCCGCCACCACCACCACCACGTCTATGAAACACATCTGTCATATTCTACTGCAACTTCATGGTGTCCCTGTAACACAACTACCTGACACTATATATATGTGACCTGTGTGGACGTTTGCAGACTAGTACGAAACACCCGATTGTTGTGGGTGTTGACAGGCGGAGATCTGATCTGTTGACAGGCGGATATCCGACATCTGATCTGTGTGGACATCGCCGAGACGTCCGTGGAACAATGCCGGGGCCGGTACCGCGACATTAAACAGCGTAACGAGCGAGACCGGCACCCACAGGCTCTCTTCAGTGCAGAGTTCATCGCCGCAGACTGCACCAGGGTTAGTAGCCACTGCACCGAGGAACAGAATACACCACGGTTAGAGTACAGACTGCACCAGTGTTAGTAGACTGCACCGAGGAACATAATACACCACGGTTAGAGTACAGACTGCACCAGGGTTAGTAGCCACTGCACCGAGGAACATAAAACACCACGGTTAGAGTACAGGCTGCACCAGGGTTAGTAGCCACTGCACCGAGGAACAGAATACACCACGGTTAGAGTACAGACTGCACCAGTGTTAGTAGACTGCACCGAGGAACAGAATACACCACGGTTGGAGTACAGACTGCACCAGTGTTAGTAGACTGCACCGAGGAACAGAATACACCACGGTTGGAGTACAGGCTGCACCAGGGTTAGTAGCCACTGCACCGAGGAACAGAATACACCACGGTTAGAGTACAGACTGCACCAGGGTTAGTAGCCACTGCACCGAGGAACATAATACACCACGGTTAGAGTACAGACTGCACCAGTGTTAGTAGACTGCACCGAGGAACATAATACACCACGGTTAGAGTACAGACTGCACCAGGGTTAGTAGCCACTGCACCGAGGAACAGAATACACCACGGTTAGAGTACAAACTGCACCAGTGTTAGTAGACTGCACCGAGGAACATAATACACCACGGTTAGAGTACAGACTGCACCAGGGTTAGTAGCCACTGCACCGAGGAACAGAATACACCACGGTTAGAGTACAAACTGCACCAGGGTTAGTAGACTGCACCGAGGAACATAAAACACCACGGTTGGAGTACAGGCTGCACCAGAGTTAGTAGACTGCACCGAGGAACATAAAACACCACGGTTAGAGTACAGGCTGCACCAGGGTTAGTAGCCACTGCACCGAGGAACAGAATACACCACGGTTAGAGTACAGACTGCACCAGGGTTAGTAAACTGCACCGAGGAACATAATACACCACGGTTAGAGTACAGACTGCACCAGGGTTAGTAGCCACTGCACCGAGGAACATAATACACCACGGTTAGAGTACAGACTGCACCAGGGTTAGTAGCCACTGCACCGAGGAACATAATACACCACGGTTAGAGTACAGATTGCACCAGGGTTAGTAAACTGCACCGAGGAACATAATACACCACGGTTAGAGTACAGACTGCACCAGGGTTAGTAGCCACTGCACCGAGGAACATAATACACCACGGTTAGAGTACAGATTGCACCAGGGTTAGTAAACTGCACCGAGGAACATAATACACCACGGTTAGAGTACAGATTGCACCAGTGTTAGTAGACTGCACCGAGGAACAGAATACACCACGGTTAGAGTACAGACTGCACCAGGGTTAGTAGCCACTGCACCGAGGAACAGAATACACCACGGTTAGAGTACAGATTGCACCAGTGTTAGTAGACTGCACCGAGGAACAGAATACACCACGGTTAGAGTACAGACTGCACCAGGGTTAGTAGCCACTGCACCGAGGAACAGAATACACCACGGTTAGAGTACAGACTGCACCAGGGTTAGTAGCCACTGCACCGAGGAACAGAATACACCACGGTTAGAGTACAGACTGCACCAGGGTTAGTAGACTGCACCGAGGAACAGAATACACCACGGTTAGAGTACAGATTGCACCAGGGTCAGTACAGACTATTAGCTACAAGACCAAGCCGGCTACATTAGGGCATGACAGTCTGACAATGACGGTGCTTCGTTTTCCTCTGTTCGATGTCATTTCTGAGGTTGAAATTTAAATATAAGCTGAAATCGGCGCGGCTGCCCCCTGCCTGCCTATTTATCCGTGCTGTCGCGTGTTCACCGTCTTCTCGTTTTAGCCGGCTGCCGAGCTGTCCCTCCCTCCAACTCTGCTGTTTCCCTCGCCAGATACGGATACAGGAGCAGTTCCGCACCCCGGAGATGCGGCTGGACCTGGTGAGCGTGCAGTTCGCGCTGCACTACGGCTTCGAGAGCGTGCAGCAGGCGGAGCGGCTGCTGGAGAACGTGTCGGACCGATTGCGGCCCGGAGGCTACTTCATCGCAACAGTACCGGACGGACACGCCATCATGTGCGACCGGCCGGAGTATACACGGGGGGAGGGATGGCAGGGTCACGTGGTATTGCGGGACGACATGTTGGGATCATATGGCGGAGAGGCATGCCGGAATCACATGGTGGGGAGGGATGGCAGGGTCACGTGGTATTGCGGGACGACATGTTGGGATCATATGGCGGAGAGGCATGCCGGAATCACATGGTGGGGAGGGATGGCAGGGTCACGTGGTATTGCGGGACGACATGCTGGGATCATATGGCGGAGAGGCATGCCGGAATCACATGGTGGGGAGGGATGGCAGGGTCACGTGGTATTGCGGGACGACATGTTGGGATCATATGGCGGAGAGGCATGCCGGAATCACATGGTGGGGAGGGATGGCAGGGTCACGTGGTATTGCGGGACATGTTGGGATCATATGGCGGAGAGGCATGCCGGAATCACATGGTGGGGAGGGATGGCAGGGTCACGTGGTATTGCGGGACGACATGCTGGGATCATATGGCGGAGAGGCATGCCGGAATCACATGGTGGGGAGGGATGGCAGGGTCACGTGGTATTGCGGGACGACATGCTGGGATCATATGGCGGAGAGGCATGCCGGAATCACATGGTGGGGAGGGATGGCAGGGTCACGTGGTATTGCGGGACATGTTGGGATCATATGGCGGAGAGGCATGCCGGAATCACATGGTGGGGAGGGATGGCAGGGTCACGTGGTATTGGGGACGACATGTTGGGATCATATGTCGGAGAGGCATGCCGGAATCACATGGTGGGGAGGGATGGCAGGGGCACGTGGTATTGCGGGACGACATGTTGGGATCATATGGCGGAGAGGCATGCCGGAATCACATGGTGGGGAGGGATGGCAGGGTCACGTGGTATTGGGGACGACATGTTGGGATCATATGGCGGGTTACATGGCGAAGAGGCATCGCAGAATCGCATGGTGGGGAAGGATGGCAGTTGATGGTGTGCGGCGTGTCGAAAATTATGTCTGATTCCACCACATTTTTAGTACGATCAATGTCTAACTGGTGATTTTCTGCCAAGAAGGGAACACATAGCCATACGATGTATACCTTCTGGTTGCAATGCCCACAATGTTGTGGATAATCTTCAATGCAACACAATCATACAGGACAATCATCACGGGCATCATATCATGCCTCGCGGCTCTGTATCGTCTGCTGGCCTGACTGTATTGAGTGGGGTGTGGTCGGAAGCTCTGGTCTAACTGTGTGGTGGGTGTTACTGCGGCAGGGCGCGGCTGCAGCGGGCCGGCGGACGCCAGTTCGGTAACCAGTTGTTCAGGTGAAGCTGGTCTGACTGTGTCCTGTCTTTGTTGGCAGGGCGCGGCTGCAGCGGGCCGGCGGACGCCAGTTCGGTAACCAGTTGTTCCAGGTGAAGCTGGTCTGACTGTGTCCTGTCTTTGTTGGCAGGGCGCGGCTGCAGCGGGCCGGCGGACGCCAGTTCGGTAACCAGTTGTTCAGGTGAAGCTGGTCTGACTGTGTCCTGTCTTTGTTGGCAGGGCGCGGCTGCAGCGGGCCGGCGGACGCCAGTTCGGTAACCAGTTGTTCAGGTGAAGCTGGTCTGACTGTGTCCTGTCTTTGTTGGCAGGGCGCGGCTGCAGCGGGCCGGCGGACGCCAGTTCGGTAACCAGTTGTTCCAGGTGAAGCTGGTCTGACTGTGTCCTGTCTTTGTTGGCAGGGCGCGGCTGCAGCGGGCCGGCGGACGCCAGTTCGGTAACCAGTTGTTCCAGGTGAAGCTACGCGAGCCGGACCAGCAGCCGCCACCGCTGTTCGGCGCCCAGTACGACTTCTTCCTGGAGGGCGTGGTCGATTGTCCAGAGTTCCTAGTCTTCCTCCCACTACTGGAGAAGTGAGTGGACTGTGGCGTCATATCAACCCAGTGCAGTTGTGGCACTCCTAAGCCCTGATCACCATCATCATTAGCATCATCAGAAGCGAGTCGTCACGGCCTCTGAAGCCTGCCGGCGAAATACTGATGTCCAATTGAGGAGATTTGAAATCATGTTGTGAATGGAACACCCGGGTGTCGAGAGGAGGCGAATGCCTTCGTTAATGGAAAGATTTCGGGTCACGTACGCCGGAGGACTTGCTATAAAAACGTGCTTTGCTTCACAAGAAGAACCGGTCTCACGGAAAGTTCCCGGACCTGCGGTATTCGAAACTTTCATTCGAAGAAATGCATTTTATGCTAGTTACAACTGGCTGGTACAACTTGTATGATTTGCTTCCTGCCGCCGGACACCGCCCCTCTGTCCCGACAGTGTCCGCCCGAGCGTGCTATCATGGCATCTGCCCCCCCCCCCCCCCCCCCCTATCCCGCGTGTCTCCAGGCTCTGTAAGCGATTCGACCTGGAGCTGGTGTACAAAAAACGCTTTAACGAGATGTTCGACACGTACAAAACCAACCAGGAAGGCAAGATGCTGCTCAGTAAAATGCAGTCACTTGAGGTGAGTCGCCGCCGAGCTCCCGGCGTTTCAGCTGCCTACCTTACCCACCTCAATCGTATTTGGCCGCGCTATCTGACCACATCACCTCATGGCGCTTCAGCAGATGTATAACGTGTTTCAGCGGTGCGCCACCTACTTTCAATCGTACGGTGACGAGTTTCAGCTGTTTGGTGCCACGTTTCAGCCTTCCGGTGCCGTGGTTAAGACGTGACTTGCTGTTACAGCAGTGACTTACTTTGCTTCAACTGTGGTATATCGTGTTTCCGCAGTGGTTAGCCTGATTTTGGCTGCACGATGCCGTGGTTCAGCTATACAGAGCTGTATTTCAGCCCGGCGTTGTGCCGTGGTTCAGCTATACAGAACTGTATTTCAGCCCGGCGTTATGCCGTGGTTCAGCTATACAGAGCTGTATTTCAGCCCGGCGTTATGCCGTGGTTCAGCTATACAGAGCTGTATTTCAGCCCGGCGTTATGCCGTGGTTCAGCTATACAGAGCTGTATTTCAGCCCGGCGTTATGCCGTGGTTCAGCTATACAGAGCTGTATTTCAGCCCGGCGTTATGCCGTGGTTCAGCTATACAGAACTGTATTTCAGCTCGGTGTTATGCCGTGGTTCAGCTATACAGAACTGTATTTCAGCTCGACGTTATGCCGTGTTGCAGACGTACCCGGCGCAGCACGGCGTGGAGCTGCTGGCGGAGGAGGAGGAGTACAGCCACGCGCGGACCGCCGAGCACGAGCGCTGCGTCGGCACCATGTCCCGCAGCGAGTGGCAAGCCTGCAGCCTCTACATGGCGCTCGCCTTCAAAAAGGTCAAGCCGGCCCGGTAGCCCCGAACCGCGCCCCCACTGGGCCTTTCCCGACCTCGACCTACCAGAGCCGGCCGGACGGTGTTCTGCTTTTGGTAGTGTTCTGTTCTGCAACCGACCATAATGGCCGCTCCCGAGCGTGGATCGGGGGGGGGGGGGCGGCCGGACGGTGATCAGTCTGCCGTTGATGGACTCGGGGTTCGTCCCAAATATTCGCCGCGAACGTCAGCAACCTCTCACAATCCGCCCATGACTGATCTCGGGGCTGGTTTGATACGTCGCCGGCCTGGAGCCTCCTCTCGACACCTGACTGGCCCGGGTCACTGGAGTATCCACAGCCGACCCGCTCTGGCCTTCTCGGCTCCTCTCTAGCGGCCACCGAGTCTGGGACCGGTCGGCTGAGCCACGCCCGTGCAGTGTGCTGCTGCGCGGCCAATTAACCCCAGAGATACCTGGGGTATGTCGACATTTGGTCAGATCTGGTGCCGCGTGACACAGGCCCCGACCCACCAGCGGCAACACACGAGACAATAAACCACATCCGACCAGCTTGTGTTTTTTCTTCACCTCAGTTTCATCAGCAGTGTGGACGAGTGAAAACATGACGTCACGCACATAATTACGGTTCGTATAAGTTGCGAACACTTTGTAACAATATAATAAATACGAATCACTGCCAACACTTCATCACATCACATCACATTCGGCGTTACCCAGCCCAGCCAGCGACACAATCAGCTCAAGAACGAGCGGCTACCGCCTGCTGCCGCTCGCCCCCTGCGTTTCGACGATAGGCCGACAGACGGCGGCTGCGTCCCTCAGGACGCAAATACCCATACTGAGCTCCAGCGTAAACCCAGACTTACAAACATCCGTCCGAATCATCAGCCCCTCCCACAAAGCTCGTGACCGCCGGACGGCTCACTCGTCGTCGGAGCCGTCCAGTAAGAAGCGAGCCACCGCGCCCTCCCGAGGGCGGCTGGCGGTGCCGAATAAACACAGCACATGCCCGGGACGCACAGAGGCAATATAGGACTCACATGAGGTGGCCGCGGAAAGGCCACCCACTCTGCGCAGACCCGACCCTGGGCAGTGAACAGTCCCGGTGTCTGCTGCACACTGCACACTCAAAGTGGGCTCCGAAAACCCCGGTGTAGACCCTATGAGGTTGGTTGAGTCTCCCGGTGTCAGGCCGGATGCTCAGACCCCGGTGTAGACCCTATGAGGTTGGTTGAGTCTCCCGGTGTCTGGCCGGATGCTCAGACCCCGGTGTAGACCCTATGAGGTTGGTTGAGTCTCCCGGTGTCTGGCCGGATGCTCAGACCCCGGTGTAGACCCTATGAGGTTGGTTGAGTCTCCCGGTGTCTGGCCGGATGCTCAGACCCCGGTGTAGACCCTATGAGGTTGGTTGAGTCTCCCGGTGTCTGGCCGGATGCTCAGACCCCGGTGTAGACCCTATGAGGTTGGTTGAGTCTCCCGGTGTCAGGCCGGATGCTCAGACCCCGGTGTAGACCCTATGAGGTTGGTTGAGTCTCCCGGTGTCTGGCCGGATGCTCAGACCCCGGTGTAGACCCTATGAGGTTGGTTAAGTCTCCCGGTGTCTGGCCGGATGTTCAGAGGTCAGATCGGCTCAGAACTCTGCCAGCTCCAGTGAGCCCTGTCTCCGCACGGTGTCCGTGTCGAACGTCTGGTCCAGCCGGTCCTGCCGGTACCGGCCCAGAATCCACAGCGCCTCCGACTTCACCTGCCGCCGGACGGGAGGGGGGGGGGGGGGGGGGGGGGGGGGGGTCAGAATCACCCTGCACACCGGCCAATCGAGCAGAGCTGGGCTGTCGGGCCTACAACTGGGCCAATATTGTGCCACATCTGTAGAAGCAATGTAACCCAATTATATTACACTATCAAATCAAATGGATTAGTTTATCACATCGTTTAAGAACCATCCCTATCGGCAATCGTGTGAATCTGTCACAATATTGAATACAGTCCAAGCCTGTAACGTAACTGCATTCTCTCAGAAGTATATCATCGCCCGAAGTTTGCGGGCGATCATTGTCATCGATGATATGCCTCCAATGACGTCTTGTGTAGACACGTTTGTGCTAAGGCTCATAAGTTCTCCGGCAGTTTTAAAGGGATCAAGACGGCGGCTCAACCCGCTATGTCTGTCCACCTCTCACGTCCTCGAACATGACACCCGCTACGTTCCCCCGCGTGACTCACGTCCTCGAACATGACACCCGCTACGTTCGCGCGCGTGACTCACGTCCTCGGACATGACACCCCGCTACGTTCCCCCGCGTGACTCACGTCCTCGAACATGACACCCGCTACGTTCGCGCGCGTGACTCACGTCCTCGAACATGACACCCCGCTACGTTCGCCCGCGTGACTCACGTCATCGAACATGACACCCGCTACGTTCCCCCGCGTGACTCACGTCCTCGAACATGACACCCGCTACGTTCCCCCGCGTGACTCACGTCCTCGAACATGGCACCCGCTACGTTCCCCCGCGTGACTCACGTCCTCGAACATGACACCCGCTACGTTCCCCCGCGTGACTCACGTCCTCGAACATGACACCCGCTACGTTCGCGCGCGTGACTCACGTCCTCGAACATGACACCCCGCTACGTTCGCCCGCGTGACTCACGTCCTCGAACATGACGTCCTCGAACAGCTCCTGGAGGAAGCGTCGCGACGAGAGCCGGAAGTCGTACTGGGACATGATCAGGTGGATCTCCGTGTAGAGGCACAGGTCGGTCCGCAGCAAACCGCCAAACTTCTGTTTCAGACTGCGGCAAACAACAGGTACACGTCACGACACGTCACGACACGTCACGACACGTCACGACACGTCACGACACGTCACGACACGTCACGACACATCACGACACGTCACGACACGTCACGACACGTCACGACACGTCACGACACGTCACGACACGTCACGACACGTCACGACACGTCACGACACGACACGTCACGACACGTCACGACACGTCACGACACGTCACGACACGTCACGACACGTCACGACACGTCACGACACGTCACGACACGTCACGACACGTCACGACACGTCACGACACGTCACGACACGTCACGACACGTCACGTCACGACACGTCACGACACGTCACGACACGTCACGACACGTCACGACACGTCGCGACACGTCGCGACACGTCGCGACACGTCGCGACACGTCGCGACACGTCGCGACACGTCACGTCACGACACGACACGACACGACACGACACGTCACGACACGTCACGACACGTCACGACACGTCACGACACGTCACGACACGTCACGACACGTCACGACACGTCACGACACGTCACGACACGTCACGACACGTCACGACACGACACGTCACGACACGTCACGACACGTCACGACACGTCACGACACGTCACGACACGTCACGACACGTCACGACACGTCACGACACGTCACGACACGTCACGACACGTCACGACACGTCACGACACGTCACGACACGTCACGACACTAAGACACGCGTCACGAGACTGAGTGTCCACGGCGGACAGCACAGTGCCAACCGGGCATTCGGCACAGTGACGCGGGCCACTGAATGAACGCCCGGCACACTGGCGCGGAGCGGAGTCATACATGAGGTCGGCCGGCACAGCTGCTGCAGTGTAGCCGACGGCCGTGTAGCCATGGTGCCGCCAGAAATCAAACGGCCAAAGCAGCGTCATTGCCACGTTATAACTACTCGGAACGAACTAGCTCGGCTCCCCATTCCCGGCTCTTATCCGCAATAAACTGCCATGTCAGGTATTGCAATACAAGATTACCAACACAAGAAACCTTTCTGGCAATCCCATTACATCATTCAACACAAACTTTCCGACGAAATTTACCGACACTACTTGTCAAAACCACAAACAATTGAGACACATTTCAGAGCATCAGTTCAATGACGGTACGTCCTCGGAACGTCGCCCTGGGCTTACCTCAGCAGGCCCTGTTCAGCGGCCTTCACTCCGACGCTGGTACTGAGCGCGCCGACCAGACGCAGCAGCTCGCGGCGCACCAGCGACCGGACGTGCCCACCGCTCAGCGGCCGGACACCGCCTGGAAATACAGACACCGGACCACCACCGCACTCTGTCACACAGAGGGCAGACAGACTGCACGTGCTGACAAGCTACACTCGCAGTGGGTAGCTTGAGCAGTAGCTCAGCAGTCGGCCCATTCAGTGGAAGCAGCATTGGCACCCAGCGATCAGCGCTCACCCTGCTCAGCGGAAAGCAAGGGAACGTTCGACGAACCTGTCAGAAATTAATGCAAATAGCCATCGAAGGTAGCTCCAATCATTGATGCTCCTGAGTACTGACCATACATTAAAGTCCGGCAAGTCGCCACCACACCACTCCCGCCCGACCCTCCCTACCCTAGCGCGTCCACCCCGGCCCCATCCGCAGCGGTCTCAACCGCCCTAGCCGCAGTCGCCGGCCCGTCCTGCCCCCCCCCCCCCCCCTCCCCCGTCCCAGCAGCAGCGGTCAGAGTTGCCTGACCGTCCCGTCCGTTTCAGTGGTCAGAGCCGCCCGGCCGCCCCTGCCCCCCGTCCCGCCCCCCGCCCCAACAATGCGCCGTCGTTCCGCCGCCGTTGCGCCGCGCCGTACCGAGCAGGTTCTCGTGGCTGGCCATGCTGGTGGCGCTGCCGACGCTCGTGATGGACGAGGGGATGTCGAGCGCGGTGCCGCCGCCGCCGCCCAGCCGCAGGTGCGACAGGTACCAGCTGCCGCCGCCGCCGCCCGGCTCTGGCTGAGGAGGGGAGGCCACGTGCTGCGCGCTCTCCGTGCTCGACTCCGTGTCTGCCAGCACACAGGTACCGTACAATCAAATTCAGGTGCCCATCAATCCAAACGGGTCTGGGATGGAAGGGTCTTGTCGGGCACAGCTGCCTCAAGGTAATATATCGAGCGATGCTGAGGAAATGGGTGAAGGCGGTCACGAAGAAACGTTCGACTTGTGGGCGCTATATAACCTACGCAGCTGCGGCGCCCTTGAGCACGAATCATGATCCAAATCTGGACTTATGAGTTTCATAGGCTGGCGACGGTGACATTTAAGGTCTGGATATGCAAACAAGTTGCATCTGTGCCTGCCAAAGACAAGTAAACGTAGCTCGGGTCTGACAACCAGTCTGAACATATTGTGATCAGCTGCATACCACGAACATGGCCGAGAGAAGATAGTAAACATCTTTTAATTAAATGCATTTCAAACTCATACATTGCAATATATTTGTTTCGTTCGACGTTGGTCGCTTACCGGTCCTGTTGCGCGGCCGCCGCTCGACCCGGTCCTTCAGAGTGAAGCAGCGCAGACAGTTGGCTGTGCTGTGGAACTCCAGTACGCCGTCCTCGTCTGCGGGGAGAGCCGGTAGTGGAGGCCGTCAGAAGATTTTCTCGTGTCCCGGGATGGTGCCGCAACACCGAAAACACGCTACACGACAGGGCAAGTGGCCTGAGCAGAAAGGGAAAAATAGGCTAAATTACTTCAATTTGCATTATTAAAGGGAATGTTTCACCTTTGTATTGGTTTTGAAATGAGATAGCCATTATCTTTGGCCGTTGTTGACATGTCGAAAATACTAAGGTCATTTTCCTCAAAACTTAGCCGTTTTTAAGAATTTCAATTTATAGTTTGCAAAATGGGGTCTTGGCCGCCGATGATTGGCTGACAGCGACTTTTTCAGCCAATCCCACTTTCTCAGCCAATCAGCGGCAGTCTATAGCTCAATAATGACGTCATCTCAAATACAAATATATATATATATATATATATATATATATATATATATATATATATATATATATATATAATATATATATATATATATATATATATATTGTATAAAGTTAAGTGACTTTCGAGAGAAAATTATCACCATCGTTTCAGCAGCACTTGCTTCATATTTTCAACTACAACCAGCGTATATTTGACAATTTTCAGAAAGGTGTAACATTCCCTTTAAAGGGAGTGTGCCTCCTGTTTTGGAATGTCAAAAATATTTGTCATACGGTAAGTATCTGTTGGTTGTATTGTTGTATATGATGAAAATCACATCTGGAGCCCCTTTAGTTGAATTTTCACTTATATTGTGTTTTGTTTATTTTTGTTTCGATATCTATAAAACGATCACCACTATGGTGATGTTATGTAAAACGGCGCACATAAGACAATCAATTACGGTCACATCATGCAAGATAGAAAGACGAGTTTTTGCACAGCACGTTCTTGCCACTGTGAACTTTATTATGTGCAAGTTTCGTAGCTCTAAATTGATATCTTCTTAAAAAAAAAATGGCCATCGGCCATCATCGAAAAGCATGATGGCCGTCCAGTTTCTGTTCGGCTGCTGCTATCAGCGTGCACGAGCTGTTTTGTTGGATTGCTATTGGCCGGCGCTAAACAATATGCTAGCAGTTTAATCGATAGTTGCAGTGCTTCTAGTAGCGGAAGCCCTCTGGAGTCTACCCGATAAACTTTTTTGCTCCCAAGCAAATTCCTGGAGTCTTTGAATATCTCAGCAACTAGGGTGAATCTGGAGAAATGAAGTAATGGTTCAATTCAGAAAATTGTGTTCTAATAGACCAGTGTCAATAACCCCAACTAAGCGATGTGAGTAGGCACACTCCCTTTTAAGGCCTGTTGCGTATAAAATTGTCATGTTTTCCCATTTGCTAGTTATTCAATTTAGTTATATTCCAAAATGGTAGTTATAAAGCTGAATTTTGGCACTGTAAAACTATCAAATATAAGTGGGTTTAAGCAAATACGCAACAAAGAGAACACTACAGTTGGTTTTGAGCCACCAGCTACGTACCCCACACTGAAGCAGCACGCGAATGCGATGCCAACATATACACTGTACACTATGTCAAGCGTCCCCACAGAATCTGTGCAGACCATCGACTCCTGGCCGCCTACGCCCTCTACGCCCTCCAACTCCAAGCACCGTACCGCAGGAGAGACTGGCGTCTTTGGAGCTGGGCTGCTCCGGCTCGGAGTCCCTGGCTGCCCCCCCGGCTGAGCTGCCGCCGTACCGCAGGAGAGACTGGCGTCTTTTGAGCTGGGCTGCTCCGGCTCTGAGTCCCTGGCTTGGCCCCCCCCCCCCCCCCCCCCCCCCCCCCCGGGCTGAGCTGCCGCCGTACCGCAGGAGAGACTGGCGTCTTTGGAGCTGGGCTGCTCCGGCTCGGAGTCCCTGGCTGCCCCTCACCCTCCCTCCCCATCCCCTCCTCACCTCCCTCCCCCTCCCCTCCCTCCCTCCCTCCCTCCCTCCCCTCCCTCCCCCCTCCCTCCCTCCCCTCCCTCCCTCCCTCTCCTCCCTCCCCCTCCCTCCCTCCCTCCCTCCCTCCCTCCCTCCCTCCCTCCCTCCCTCCCCCCCGGCTGGGCTGCCGCCGTACCGCAGGAGAGACTGGCGTCTTTGGAGCTGGGCTGCTCCGGCTCGGAGTCCGTGGACGGCTGTCGGGGGGCGGCCTGTGTCTGTGCCGACGGCGACGGCGGCGGCGGCGGCGGGGAGAGCAGGCCGGCGCCGAGGTCGAGCGGCAGCGCGATGCCCAGGTAGGCGGGGGCCAGGGCGCTGCACTGCAGCTGGTACCGCTTCACGGTGGTGAGGGAGGGAGCGCCGGGAGGAGCCGCGCAGCAGCACAGCGCTGCCCGGCGACGCAGGGCCCGCGCCGCTGCAGACAGAGACGGCAGACGGGACCGGTTACGCAGACACGGGACACGGGACACGGGACACGGCACACGAGACACGGGACACGGGACCGGTTACGCAGACACGGGACACGGGAGCGCCGGGAGGAGCCGCGCAGCAGCACAGCGCTGCCCGGCGACGCAGGGCCCGCGCCGCTGCAGACAGAGACGACAGACGGGACCAGTTACGCAGACACGGACACGGGAGCGCCGGGAGGAGCCGCGCAGCAGCACAGCGCTGCCCGGCGACGCAGGGCCCGCGCCGCTGCAGACAGAGACGACAGACGGGACCGGTGACGCA